>VUQG01008501.1:1958-21392 GCA_015106755.1 Etia nguti | reverse complement strand
AGGGCATTTTCTTTGGGGGGTAAAGAAAGCTGCTGATGGACACAAAGGAACTAAATGTAGGAGATCATTTTATAATTATTTTACAGATTCCATCCTTGTTTTAGCATGATCGGATCTGTCTGGGGTTTATGTACCACTGCATATTTTTCATGTATTCCCACTAATCGCGGTTTCTATGTCCAATGCACAAGCATGATTGTCCCCTAACTCCTCTGTGCTCGTACTGGGTTTACTCCATTGTCTTTCTTTCATCCCTAACCCAAAGTCCCTGGCACGTGCTCTCATGCGCACACATTTTTATATATTTTCAGCTTACTCATTAAATGGACTCCTTGTCCTCTTGCATGCCATATAGAATTATTGATTGACTAAACTCAGTGATTTTTCGTTTTTGTTGAGCTTGAAGAAGTTCCATGTAGGTTTACAAGTCGTGTCAAACAGTAAGAAGTAAACTCAACAAATTCTCAAAACCAGGAAGCTTTTCCATTACCATTTAAGTTTGAGATGTTCTAGAAATTGTCAGTATAGACAGAACAAGCTCTCTAACATAATCTTCCCATTACTGTCATCGTTAATCTCTTTTTGTTCCACAAGCACGTGAAGTCTGGATGCTGTTACTAATCCATGACGGTTAAAACGATTTCGTCTCCGACCTGGTCCAGTTTTATGCTACACAATAAAACATTTCCCCAAGTCGACGTCAACGTTCTCTGATTTTATTAAAAGTGCGAATCGAGTGTAGAAAAACACAGAAATGGACGCGTTTTCAATATCGCTCAGCCTTTTCCAATTCCACTTTAGGTCGACATGCATTATTAAGAGCTGCATCTCTGTGAAAGTACCAGCGCTGTGTCGAATGAATAAATTGTGATGGCAAATAGGATGTGAGTGAGAACTGGGTCAGAACGACTCGGTACAATATGACTCAGCATTATCGCACATCTCTCCATTTCCTTAGCCTCAACCCCCCCCCCCACACTGCTAAGCTCCCAGTGCCATACAAACACACTCAGTCCATTAAAACTTCCAAAGCTTCCATTTCCTACATTTAGATGCTCAGCGTGTAGCAGCCTCGCTCTCACCCTGCTGCAGCATGCAAACTGATCTGCTGTGAGGAGGGAGGAAAAAAGCTACAGTCGATATTCATTTTCAATAAATCAAACTTTTCTTTGTTCCTACATTTCTCTCCTACTCAGGCATAAAATTGCATTCTCTTCGCTAACATGCTGTCACCATTTCAAACCTCTTTACAGTATTATAAGTGCCTTTATTTTCAGCACAGCGAGATGGGATTCCTTGCAGTGTTAATGCAAAACTGAACGCTACCCGGGGAGGCGACAGCCACACAGGACTTTGCTCTTTTTTAGATCGGTTTCGATGGTTTGGATGTAGTGGACGCACTTCCCACATTCGCATTTTGGACTTTTCTAGAGGCCCCTGATTGCACTCCAGTTCTAAACGGTGCCACGCACTCAGTCACTGTCAACAGCCTCAGTTTCACAAGCTGAGCTGCTTCACAGCAGCAGGCAAAAATAGACCTCGAAGTGGCTGCTATCGGGGTGAAGTCTTTGACGAGATAATAAATGTCTGCTGGAGGAGATGATAAATGTCTCAGTGCTTTCTCCATTCCCCCCAAGAGGACGTCATGTGCCCACATCCTGTCATTTCAGGAGAGGCTCCAAGCTCATTCGCTTCTTCGAGAGAGAGAGAGAGAGAGAGAGAGAGCAGAGCAATCACTATTTTTATTGTCTGAGCAAAGAAACAGGCAACACTTTCCATGATGGCTTGTTCTGACTAAAATGCTTGCTGACCATGTGCTAGATGTAAGGGGCAGCATGACCTCACATTAAGTCTTTCCAAAATGCATCAGTAAGAGCTCTTATGTAATAAAAAAATGATGGCTCCCATTTCAACCACTTATCCACACATGTACACTATCAATCGCAGTGATAGCCTCTGGACAAGTGTATAATATATGCTGCTTAAAAACAAGTTGTTGTGACAACAAAAAAAAACTTTACTCTTATTACATTTGCACCCAGTTATTATTACAGGTGCAGTTACATTGCTTATAACACAGTTTCGTGGCTTCATTATTTAGACAGCAAGGCTTGTTCAGGTATGGTCAGAGGTTTAAGGTGTGGACTTGGCATCAAAGTCCCTCATTAGTCAGATGGACTTTTAAGGATCTGCTGCTAATGCCTTGTTTGTTGAAAACAGACAACACTGTCAAAAATCTTCTTGAGCCTCTGCGTCACAAAATCACCAAAAGGCAAGACACACTGACTCAAAATTAGATTGATACTATATTATGAATAATGTGGCTGGAAGCTAAACTTTGTGCATGTCAAAGGTACTGAAGTATTGACTCGTAACACTGTAATGCTTGTATATCACCATATACAATTAATCTGGCAAGATTATTATTTCCTTTTTTATTCCTTCAATTCGTGTCTCATGCCTGGAGACACCTAACAGAAACAAAAAGTCCAATGATTTTAAATGAGGACTTAGTAAAGTTATTTTTGCCCAGTGTTGTCATTACTCAAAAAAGGGTAAAGTGTTGCATATTACTCGTTACTTTTCTTTAAAGTAATGCAGAACGTTGCTTAATTACTCGGACTAGTCATTACATTACTTTCTCGTTACTCTGTATAATGGCGTAAAACATATGTTGTCATAATTACCAGTTAACAATATTAACCTGAGGCTACAGTCCCACACACCAACACAAATGCCTGTCCTAATGATGACACACATACAATCGTTCTTTTAGCTTTTCTAAGCAGATAACGGACAATCCAAATCAAAGTGGAAAACCAGCCCAAAGACACTGCAAAGCGATCGCCACACTGATTAGACACACTAACAGGTAGAAATGGAGGATAGAAGCCTGACTGCTCATCACTGCCTTTGTTACTTGTTAAAGTTCAGGTTCTGGCTGCTGACCTGGGGTCAGCATGCACTCAGCTTTAAATTCGGCCTTTCGACTTTTGACTATCTTTGTGTTAAATGGACTGCAGCTTACGTAGCACTTTTTGACTCTACTTGAGAATACAAAGCTCTAAACACAATATGCCTCATTCATGCATTCACACAAACACTTTTTTCTACACCTAAGTTCTTTGTATCTAACCTTCACACGCAATCATCAAAACTTGGGGTTGAGTATCTTAACCAAGGATACTAAGGCATACAGATTGGAGACTGGAGACTGGAGCCTTCCGATTAGCAGATGACCTGCTCTATCTCCTAAGCTACAGCCACCCTGTTGGCATGGGTTCATCACTATGAGGGCATTTATATCACACACTCTTCTCTGTTCTTATAATGAAAATGTTTCAACTGCTTATCTATAAAACTGAGGTGTGCAAATGTTCTCCGACCTTCTGCTCTGACCACAATGAGGTGGAGTTAGTTGAAAAACACTTTAAAACTATTTGTTTTGCTGACATGTGGATGCCATTATGAATAAACTGCTGTTCAGAATCTTGGAAAAACACTTTTACCAGACAAGTTAGAGGAGTTCTCAAATCCTTGTCTGAACACTTGCCTCTGTCTGTATGTCCCAGTATTTCAGCACTGACTGCGAGAGTGTGTGCAAAAAGATGCAGGAATGCAAAGAGCAAGCGTGTGGTCACAATAATCAGATCTTTTTGTTTTTTTCCCCCCCTTTTTTTAAAGAGGGTCTGGCTTTGCATAGCAACCATTTGTTGGCTTCTAATAATGCCTGCAATCTGGGCAACAAAATAAAAGCAGGAGCGGGGGTAGGGGTGGCATGGGGGTTGGGGGTGCGTGATTTTGTTTTGGGGAGAAAGACGGAGGCGGATGTGGCACTGACTATGAATTGCTTTAATTGCTTTTCTTGGCTGAGTGGGAGTAACTGATTGACTTCTGTGGCATGAGGAGGACAGACTTGCTGCCACAAGACTGTGCATTCATGCATGTGTGCACATGTGTGCAACTGCAAGATTCCAGTGCTTCAGTTTTTGTCTGCTTGCATTTACAGCATATGCATGTAGGGCTGCATGAACCTCAGTGTGTGTATTTGTGTGTGTTTGTGTGAGTCTAGGAAGTCTGTCAGCTGTGTGTGTGTGTGTTTGTCAGAAGCATCTGCTAAGGCACGGGCCAGATGGAGTGTGTATGAGGATTTGGTGTGGAGGCACGGGCTCAATTCTTCCACCTCCTCTTTCTATTCTGCCTTCTGCTCTGTTGCTCCAATAAAGAGGAGGCCCAGCCGGGGGCCCGACAGATGTGTCAGTTTAACACCGGAGGCCCCTGAAGGAGACAAAAGGAGGCAGGAGACAGCAAAGTGACCATGCAACTGGCCTGACTGACCTCTGAATTTAGCTATAGATAAACACGCTTCATATGTAGACAGGGATCTGCCACACTGACTTGAATTTACATAACTGAAACACCCTGCTTATTCACTTGTTGCTCCTTTTGAACCAAGCAGAGTGGTGCAGAATTTTATCCCAGAGGAAATGAAGAAGTTCCGTGTATTAAAGGTTCAAACCTATCAATAAAGATGCATTAAAGATACATAAGGTTTAATGTGAATATACCAAATTACATAATGCGAAATACATTAATATTTAATACAACTGCCATTTTGGTTAATTGAGCTTTAAAACCCTCTGCCCCGTTAGTCATTCTAAAGAAGAACAATCCATAATTTTATTCTAAATTCTTGTGCAGATCAATTTTTCAAGCTGTGAACGGAAATTTTCCTTCCAATATAATGCTTTACCCCTAAAAAATGTAATCTTTGATCTCTGTATCATCTAGCATATCTTTTGCATAATTACTCTTCAAAAATGTATGAAACAACCAGTTGATAAGAAACCTGAGAGGAAGAAGTTGATGCGATCTAGTTACTAAAGAGATTTAAAGGTTCAATATTTACTCAGGGTTTGTCACGGGTCACAAATGCAGACACTCGAGGCAGGGACAGGGTTTAACAAAAGGCGAGCCATTTATTAGTCTGGGTGAAGGTAAAAAACAAAGGCAGGTAGATACTAAAGCAAAACTTAACTAGAACTAAACTGTGAGAAACTAAATGCTAAACTCAAGGGACAAAGAACATCAAATGAACGGGATAAAAACCTGAACACGGGACAACCTGAACGTGGAATCCTTGAAAACATGGAAGCTAGGGAACATGACATGAACACAACAGATAAACATACAACAAATGACAGAAAACTCACACACTTAATACACAGACAGGAGACGAGGGGAGTGGAAACACATGGGGAACGCAGCTGAAACAAATGAACGTGGGGAAGGGGAAGCAAAGCTAAACACGCTGAACATGGACCTAGAGACTATCAAAATAAAACAGGAAATATAGTGCGGTAGACTGACACAGGAGGAAAGGCAGATAAGAGAGGGAGCGAGGGAAAATGAGAGAGAGAGACATGATGGGCTGGGGAAACAAGGCATAAATATGACCGACAGGGGAGACAAGGAATGACACACAGGGAGGGGAGACAAGACATCTCGACAAGACAACAGGGAAATGGAAATACAACTAGACGATAAAGATAACTCAATGCTCAAAAAACAGAAAACCCAAATATTAAAACACACAAAAAACACCATAAACTCAAAAGGCTGGGTCAAATGACCCAGAACCATGACAGTTCCCTCCTTCCAAGGGCCGGCTCCTGATGGCTCCAAACAAAACTGTCCACCAGACCAGGGCGGGTGGAGGGGGTCCAGGAGAGAGCATGTAAAGCGGCAGCGGCGCAGGCAAAGTACGTCCAGAGACCAAGCAGGACGTGCCGGTGCGCTGACCTCTGGCGAAGATGGAGCTGGACCAGGCGGTGTCGTGGCAGCCACGGACGGTTCAGCTGGTAGTGGCATGGCAGCTGCAAGCGGTCAAGCTGGTGGTTGAGCTGGTGGCAGCATAGAAGCCGTGGGTGGTGGAGCCGCAGTCGACGGCATGGGTGGATAGACGGACTCACCAGAACCCCCAGCGGAGACAGGCAGCGGCGTGGGAGCCGTGGACAGCTGGGTGGACTCTCCTGAGCCTCCAGAAACACTGACAGACAGAGGAAACAACTCAGGGGTAACCACAGGTAATGCAGCAGTCTCAGAGCTGACTAACAAAGCAGAAAAACAGTCCACACTAAACTTCAGGTGCAACATTAACAGTCTGTGAATGGGCGACCCGAGGAACAGAAAACGCAGCTTTAGGAAGCTGGAAAACGTACAGTTCAGTTTCTTTAGGATCCAAGTTGGGTTCAACAAAAACCTTAGGGTCCTCAGATTTAACCTTAAGATCAAAGTTTTCAGTCATTAAACAAGGAGAAATGATCTCTAAATTTCCTGAGGTGAGGTTATCAGTCTTGATTTTTGACCTGAGAGGAGCACAAGGAAAACAATCGTTTTCACTCACCGTGGTGGGCACACCGTAACCCGACTGTGGCTTGGAGCGCTGGTGTCGGGAGGGCCGCTTCTTCTGAGAGGAGAGAGGCAGCGGACCAGGCTGCTAATCCTCCAGCGGGCCGAGGAGGTTGGCAGCCACAGCTGGGGAGTTAAGGTGGAGTGTGGTGAGGAGGAAATCCTATACCAAGGGATGTAGTGACTCCAGCAGAGCCTGGAATGGCTGGTTGTGACTAAGCATCTTAGCTCAAAAAACCAAAGCAGCTAACATTACTATGTGTGTGGGTTAGTTACTAGTCTCAAATCTCCTACTCCTGCGTGCATATATACAGTGGATATCTCTGAATTTTGTTTGTAAAGATATGAAGTAGAACGTCCGATTTTCCCCGATCCTTGCGGTTATAAGTATATATATTATGCGGAAAGCTTTGCTCAGGAACTCAATGCCTTAATTACAGCATTTTCATTAGTTTGTGTTTAATTTAATATGATTAACCTTTTAAAAAGGTATAATGACTCATATGGAGGGAAATATACTTATTGTTGTCTTGTTTGCTTTGGTTCTTGATGATTGTAAATGGATGTGATTCCCTAGTCTAGCTATACACTATTCTGTTGATTGCAATCATAGAACAAATCCCATTTTAGCCACTGGGGACACACGTTATATCAGCATCACATAGATGCTCTCATTATGAATATTATTTTCAGGGTTTATTATGTTTTATATTTCAGTGCTTATTACCTTTCTAGTCTCGGCTGGCCGATCTACTCATCTATTATCTGCTGCCGTGATGACTGCATTTTCCTTCAGGGATCAATAAAATAAACATATCTGATTTTATATTATTTTGTTTCACAGAAGGAGGAACCCCAATGCCAAAGAGTCTACGGCTAACAAGTCGTCTCATGATGCTTTTCAACGCTATGACTCCAAAAAACAAATCTAATGTTGATTTATTCCTTTGTGAAGTGCATATTTTTACTTGTTTGTGCATTCCACCATATTATACTCCCCAGTATTATACAAGACATACAAGTGTAATGAAACATCTGCTTTTGCAAGTGCTGTGTGTTCTTTCATTAAGTCAGATTTTGCAATTAATGTTTTGATGGATTGCATCCGTTATCCCTTTCATGTCCCCTGCACACATGTGCAGGAGTTATTTTTCAGATGTAAAAATGCAAGTTAGTGCACAGCTATGCAGCAAGTTACAAGAGCTCCTAGTGGAGGTGAGAGTGAATGAAGAAACATTTTTCCACTGGCACAAAATCCCTCTTTTACCTCTTTGTTCTGAATATTAATCTCCAAATGAAACTTGTACCCATGTACACAGTTACACAACCAGTCAACAACCATATGGCAAAAAAAAATAAAAAATTCATTTAAGTCACCTAGAAGTTCCTGGCATGTCCAAGGATTATGGTTTCCAGGGGGTCCCTCACAAGGTCTCTAGGCCTGTGTGACTGTGGCTTCGAAGTCATCAGAATGATTGCTACATTTCCAACCAAACTAAGTATGTAAAGAGAAATTTAACACCAGCTCTTTTCTCTTGCCAAACCCTGTTATGACGATTTGGTTCCTCTTATATAAAAGGGAAACAAAAATATTAATACACCTTACCGCCATAAACTTCCCAAACATGAAAAACTTTGATAGGTTAGAAATGTGTGACATAAGGACCCGAGGCACACAGTGTTGTTAGTCCAGTGATCTTTTATTTACGGTGTACTTTTCAGTTGGGGCAGCTTTCAAGCAATTCTCATCGGCTCTGCACCGCACATACAGCTCTCTTGTCAGGTCCCGGCATAGTACTGAAATAGGGAAGGCAAGATCAGGTGATGTAGAACAGCTGTGTGGGTCAGCCTCCTCTGACACCACACCCTAAACCCACCACTCAACCCATCCCGTGCAACTGTGCCACAAACCACACTGTGCCACAAAATGTCTTGTTATAAGTTAAATGCTCAGTTTCGATGGGATAGAAGCTCATTATTAAAGAGCCTGAAAAATAACTGCAAATGTAAAGGACTTGGTTCTATATTAGTGTCAGTTGTAATGGGTTTACTCACTTTTTAGGACCCCTCAAACAATAATACCCAATCATAATGTCTTAAAATGTTATAATGTATTCATTCATTTATGAATTATTCACCTATAATCACATTATCAGTGGGTAAAAACTGTCAGTCTAAGGGAAAAAACCCATAGTAGACATGTTACAGGCTAAAAAGTTTAGCTTCAAAGTTCAGTGTCAGTGACAGTGAACCTCCGGAAACAAACTGGGCTTAAAAAAAACATGTAAAACTATTCAGTTCTGGGGACCAGAGTTGTTACAGGTTTGTTAAGAAGTAATGTATTAGACGTTACTAGTTACTTTTCTTTAAAGTAATGCAGTATGTTATTTGGTTACCCACCAGAGAAAGTAATTCATTACACTTCATGTAGCATTGATTTTGCATTACTCAATTATCAGTTAACAGCATAAACCTTAGGCTACAGTCCCACATTCAAACACAAACCCGTATCGGAATGAGGACACGAGATCTTTCTTTTAGTGTTTAAGTGTTTTAAACACAAAGCCAACAACACAAAGAAAAGTTTAAAACTTCAAAGAGACTTCAAAATGATCGCCATAGCCATTCTACCGTAGAATCATTTTACAGGTAGAAATGGAGGCTACAGTGCTACAAGCTTGCCTTTTTTACCTGCTAAAGATCATGCTGGTGCCCTTCATCGTCAACCTTCATCATCACTCTGACTTTGGCTAGCTTTGTGTTAGCATGTTGTCTGTGTAGATGCTTGCAAAGAGCCCATGTTGTTTTTGGACAATAAGGCAGCTGTTTCTGCTGCATGCAGTTTGCACTTTACCATCGTGCTCCTGTCCTTTCATACAATAAAAACATGCGTAACGTGAAAACCTCCACTCCTCAAATTGTAGTCCGCTCCACCCCTTTCCCCCTCATGCACAAAAAAACTAACATTAGCTGATTGTAGCACAACTGTGCAGGAAGAAACGGGCACGTTTGATGTTTTTTTTTATCTCTTTAGCCTTTATGCAGATCTCTAAAGAACAACATAACTGTAACTGTAATGTGGTTACTGAAGTACACTAGAGTAAAGCCTTACGTTAGTAAAGCATTACTGAAAAATGTTATGTCATTACAGTAACGTGTCACGTCCTACACCCATCACTGAGGCGGACCCTTGGTCACGTTTCCTCTCCCAGAAGCCTGTTTGCTGTGACATCTTTTAGTAAAGTTGATCCATGACCCACTTGCCTCAGCCACAAATTTTAGCTGCTATGCACAAACAGAAACATCTAATTGTAAAATGTGTTTCACTGATAATTTGATCAATCTGATATGCTGCCGACACCAAATTCAACAAGGATTTTCAAGCAATACCACCTTACAATAGAATGTGCATACTGAAACGTGGACAGAAAGCTGAACTGATTTGATTAGACGAGCATGTGCAACCCACCAACATCACCACTGCAACATGATACGGTTTCAAATACCCAACCTACAGCAGCAGCTCCGGTGAATGTTAGAGAGAATTAGCTCTCAGTGATTTAGCCTGAGAACATCTGTTTGTAGATGGGAGTGTGACCTGTGTGTGTGTGTGTGTGTGTGTGTGTGTGTGCGCGCATGTGTGTGTGTGTAGTCTAATTACATGTGCTGCTGTGTATGTGACATTTTGCATGCATGGCCGTGCTGTGCTTACTGTAACCTTTGCTTACCATAAACACAGGAGACAGATGCTGTAGGCTGTGACTCTGATGTGGGTTGCTCTGTTTAGCTTCACCGAGTGGGGGACACAATAGGACACTGAGGACATCCCTTTCAATTAAACTAAAAACTTTAAATGCTCTATGTGTGTGTGTGTCCTCTTGTCCTTCAGTGGTTGTGGGAAGCAGTTTATGATTTATATCTTTGAAGAAATAACATTTGTGTTTGTTATAGTTCTCATAATCAAGGCCATTTTGGCTGCTGTGTTGGTCGCTTGTTTGCATACTCATGGAAACATGGCAGCACATCTAGTGAGGTGCTGGAGAAGGCTGTATTTACTCAGGTTATAAAGTTGTACATCACTGAAAACTGTATTTTTAAGCACTAGGTATTGATTATAAATGATAACAGCAACTCACAGTTTAAGAGCTCTGTAATGACACATTGACTGCAGTGGTCCTGAGGTGCAAAACATGTTCAGAAAACTTAAAAAACAGAAGACATATTCCTTTATTATTTAAATGTCTTCTTCCATCTTTTCAAAGTTGGTTTAAAACTAATACCAGAGCACTGCTGAAAACAGTGACGACATCAGCGTGAGGGATATACTACGAAGCATAAAAAGCATCTTTGACATAAATTAAAATCCAAGTAAGAGCTGTGTATCGTGATGGTAGTTTTCAATGCTCTCGGTTAAATCAGCATTTTTGCTTCAGGTTCTGTGGGGGCCTTACATATAAACGGGTGCTTGATTCTTCATTTGATTCCTCTTTCATATAAAATTGACCAGTTCAGTGCAAAATGCAACACTGCTGCTGTCGCAAAAAGAAAAGAAAAGAAAAAGAAAACGAGAGGGGAGAGCGTGAGAGACAACAGAGCCACGCTGCACAACATCGTTAGTCTTGTGAACTCATGAGCTAATGTATTTATTTTAACATTTCGTGTGTTGCTGTTTATTTCTAACGCCACAGCTGCACATTCGAGATCTGAAACTTGAAACTGGACACATTTGAACATTAAAATTTACTTATTGTGTTTTGTTATGACACCGTCCCGTGAAAATCATTAGAGTTTGTTGCCAAATCAAAGTAAAATACATTTTACTGACTGGATATTTCTTGTGATAAATATCCAAAGTTTAGATATAGACTGGTAGATTTTCTAATCTGTGTTCTATCAGCTGACTGAAAAATTTGTTCTACACTGTATTATCAAGTACACTGCTCAAAAAATTAAAGGAACAGTTTTTTAATCAGAGTATAAAATCAAATCAAATAAACTTGTGGGATATGATCTGGTCAGTTAAGCAGCAGAGGGGATTGTTAATTGGTTTCAGCTGCTTTGGTTTTAATGAAATTAACAACAGGTGCACTAGAGGGACAGCAATGAGACAAACGAGAATTTTTTTTTTTTACAGCTGGAGGCCACTGATGTTTTTCCTTCCTCATCTTTTCTCACTGCTTCTGCAATAGTTTTGAATTTGGCTGGGGTCAGTGTCACTACTGGTAGCATGAGGTGATATCTGTTGCACGTTCAGTCCAAATCCTCCAGGTAGGCACATCAGTATATGCCATTGCCAGAAGGTTTGCTGTGTCTCCCAGCACAGTCTCAAGAGCATAGTGGAGATGGCAGGAGAAAGGCAGTTACTCCAGGAGAGCTTGGCAGGGCCACAGGAGGCCAGTATCTGCTCCTTTGTACAAGAGGAACAGGATGAGCACTGTCAAAGCTACAAAATGACCTCCAGTGGGCAACTAGTGTGAGTATTTTTGACAAACAATCAGGAACAGACTACATGAGGGTGACCTGAGGGCCCTACATCCTGTTACTGGGCTCTGTCCTCACTGCCCAGCACTGTGGAGTCCATCTGGCATTTGCCGTAGAATACCAGAATTCCACCACTGGCACCCTGTGCTTTTATAGATGAGAGCAGATTCGCCATGAGCACATATGATAGACGTGAAGGGTGTGGAGAAGCTGTGGAGAACGTTATGCTGCATTTAACATCGTACAGTCTGAGTTGGGAGTCAGTGATGGTCTGCACTGCAAAAACTCAGAATCTTAGCAAGTATATTTGTCTTATTTCTAGTCAAAATAAACTCATCACACTTAAAACAAGACAAAATCAACTAAAGAGTAACATCTCAGTAAGATATATTAACTTGTTTTTTAGAATGTGGATTTTGAAACTAGATAATTTTCACTTGTTCCATTGGCAGATTTTTTCCTCTTATTTCAAGCAAAAATATCTTGTATTAAGTGAAAAAAATCTGCAAAGTTGTGTTCAACATTAGTCACTACGGTGATCTAACCAGGTAAAAAGAAAGCCACCACTATGACTAAACGATGACTTTTAAGCTCAACATACCTCGCTAACTCGTTAATCTCCCATTATAATACTTTGCTTCGGTCCAGGTAAATGCAAGAAGTGCTGCCTCTATGTTTTCACTAAAGTAAATATTAAAGCAAATGAACTGTGTGCTAATAACAAAATTAATTATCTGTATTATTATTATAATTTTCTGAGATATCTGGAGGACCAGATGTGTTACTGGTGTGTGTAATAGCCGAATAGATTTATTTCTAAGTAGTTTGAGAAGACCACAATGCTAAAATTAATTTAATAAGTCTGAGTGAAACCTCGTCTTTTAAGGGTCTGACTCAAATGTGGTGACATACACCAAACATGGAAGGTTTGATGTTATTTTAGTGAATTGTATTTTCTTTCTTTGGTTTCAAAATAAACACTGCAATGACAGTTTTCTGCCAATCACAATAAAGTACTGAGTAAACACTACAATTGCCAGAGCTATAATCTCCCTAATTTTTAGTTGGAAAGCATTGCTATATATCTTGTGGTAGCATCTATAATCACATCCACTCTCAAAGGAGTTTTGCTTTGCTGCTCTCTGATGTGTCCTGACCATTAAAAGCTCTGTTTATTCTTGCAGATGGGAAGCAGAGCAGGGCCCACAGTCCTCTGTGTGCCATTCTGTGCGTGTTAGTGCTTTTACAAGTCCCAGTCGCTTGTCATTTGCTGACATCTTAGCGCTCTTCTCTGCTGTGAGCCTAATCACAGAGCTGCTCGGGTAATTATCTTGCAAGCAAGGATAGAGACCAGCTAGCACACGCAGAATATTTTCCATTCATTCCTCTCTGATGACTGTGTCTTCAAACATCTTTTAACTCTTTTTCATTTTCCCCTCTCGCTCCACTGATGAGGCAGCTAGTGAAGTGATTGTGTCATGTCTGAAGGGTGATGAGGTTGTGTAGGTGCATGTGTGTGTAACCCAGATGGAAACACCTTTGTGGTCGCGCCGCACCATGAGTCAACATGAGATAAGGTGGAGATGTCTTAGAGAGAGTTGTCACTCTGACAGGAAAATAAACACAGACTGACTCGTTTGCACTCTGAGCCCATCTGCACACACACACACACACTGCACACACTGGTGCAGATATACAGTCATACACTCACTCATCTATACTTATGACATAAACAAGGACTGACATTCGTGCTGTTACTCCCTTTTTATCAGCCTCACGTACACACACAGACATTCAAAAGTTAAGGACAGTCTGAAGGCTTTAAAATGAGGTTTAAAGTGATTCAGCCTAATTTTTCTTCCGTTTGACTTTTTTCTGTCTTAAATCAAGTTCAATCGACACAAATCCAAGTCAACTTCAAAAAGTATCATTAGTTAAACCTTTCCTCTGTACTGAGAGGCTGTATCAGTTATTAAAACGTGTGGACCATGAGGAGAGGGTCCACTATTCCAGGATTGCTGTTTTTTCTGTGGCATTCACTTTTCTAGAGCTTCAGTTGAGCATTTTAAGGCAAGCAGATAATCACTAGTGACTCTGGCTCATTACAAGGAATTTAAGAATTATCTGATATCCAGATTTGCTTAAGCAGAGGAATTTTTGCAGGAGTTTTTCACCTCTCACTTTGGCTCCAAGAAACTTTATTGTATTTCAAAATTGTCCAAAATGTTTCTGACTCACAGAGCACAATGTTTTTAAGTCTCAACACACAGTGAAGCTGTTACTTATTGAGTTAGGAGGTAGAGGTTTTTGTTCATGCCATGTCAAAGTTAGAAAGGAATTCCAGTCAAGTCTCAAGCCATTTCAGGATGACTCAAGAAATTGTGCAAGTAAGAGATGTTCAAAACAGTGTGCAAGTAAACAAAAGAACCTGCAAGTAAAACTTAAGGGTTTTCTGTTACACAAAGACAAGTTTTATTCATGTTCAATGAACTAAAAAAGTTTTAAAAAAACAAAACAAACTGTGGTAGCTCTAGAAGTCTAACAAACTAACCTAGGACCAAAAGTGCATTTCAAGATAAATGCTCCAGGAAAGGGATTTCTCCAATGGATTACGGTAGGTCAAAAACTCCACAGGGAGCCTTTTAAAAAGATGAATCATGTTTCAAGTCTGATTAAATCAAAGATACTTTCAGAAAAACACTTCAAAGCATCCAAGATCAGTCCAAGTTAAATCATGACTATTTCATAAGCAATTTTTAAAGCACTTAGGACAAAGTAAAGGCTGTAACCAAAGTTAACCGAGGCAAGTTAATTAGCATTAGCAAAAGTGTCAAAGTAAGTGAATCGTGAACTTAGGTTTATTTAATTAATTAAGTTGGCATAAGAAAAAGTTTCTGTATATAATCTATACAAGTCCATGTTAAGTTTAAGTTATTTCGAGAAAATTAATGTTTGAATTTAAGTCACAAATGAACAAATCTGAGTTGATTGTGAAGGAAAAGATGATCATGGTGTTTAGGAGTCAATTCTCAAGTTACAGCTTATTTACTAATTTGTCAGTTATTAATAATGGCAATAAAAAACTGAATTGTAACACAGCATTTGAGCATTTTCCTAAACTAAGGCTTAGGCAGGCATGCCTAACATAAGCCAAGGTCCAGAGCAGTCAGTCTTAGTTTTAACAGTTCTATACTGATCGAGCATAACTTTATGACCACCTGCCTAATATTGTGCTGGTCTCCCTTTTAATGTCACAAGAGCCCTGACCCATTGAGGCATGGACTCCACTATACCCCATCTGTACCCCCTGTGGTATCTGGCACCAAGATGTAACAATAGATCCTTTAAGTCCTGTAAGTTGCAAGGTGGAAACTCCATGGATCATACTTGTTTGTCCAGCATATCCCACAGATGTTCGACAGGACTGAGATCTTCAAGGCCAAGTCAACACCTCAGACTCATTGTTGTGCCACTTAAACCATTCCTGAACCATTTTTGCTTTGAGGCAGCACGCATTATCCTTCTGAAAGAGATTCATAACGATAAATACAAGCAGACAGACTCAGGAGTATCTGGACAATTTGAACATACTCACTGATTTGATTTTTGGAGACAGTCTCAAGTGGGCATGAAAGGAACTGCAGTTTTAGGACATTTGGAAAAACATGTCACTCTGGATACAGAGAAAATTAAGCTTTCTAACATATTAAACACTGTAAAAATGCGAATTTAAAAATAGTTTTGGTACCGAAACACTAGACAGCAAAGGAAAATGAAACTATATTTCATACTATATATAGGTCCTGGAGAGCTATAACTCTTTTAAACTGGAAACACTGTAACAATGCTAACCGTTACGGCAGCCCCATTATGAGGCAAAGCTTTGTGGTGGAGAATCTAAATGAACGTTATTACTCCTCAAATTACTCGAATTTCTCAAGTAATCATCTCAGACCAATTTTCTCATCTTTGTGTATCTGCACCTTTGGTGCTTTTTAATACTTTCCATGTTTCCAAGCTTGTACGAGGCTAGAAATGTTTGATATAATTCAGCTTCCTTTCTCCATTGCAGCAGTTTGAGACTGAGAAGCAGAGCAGACAGGAGCTCTGATTTCGTTATTAAGGTTTGCTCTTCTATAACCATTACCTTACTTCCCACTTTTCCCTGCTGGAGCACAGGTAAGCTCAGCTTGACTGTACAGCCATATCCTGCTTCTACTGCACATTCACAACAGCTGCAGGCTTCATATATGCACAATTGATATGATAAAAGAAATAATTTGATCTGACCACAACCTGCAAAATCACCATCGGTGCAATAAAGACTCCCAACATGGAACCAGGAAGATTTACCTGAATTGGGAATGAGCTGTAATAGTATTAATATTTTTTACAGTAGCAAATGCTGTAGACAGAAACTGCATAAGGTGGCTATTACTAGTGATTTTCCACAGAATATTTTGGATTTACTGAATTTCCAAGAATTGGTAGGGAATAGTTTTGTATGTCAAACAATAGCTATCAAAAACAATATGCATGTGAACAAAGTTCATTTCTAACCAGTGTATGAAAATTAGGTATTTTACTTTCAAAGTAGTTGCAGGTTGTCATGCTTGAGCAGCAACTGTCAGCCAAAAATATTTAACCAAATGCCTCCAAAGTGAAAGCAGGGTTAAAACGAATAGAATGAACAAAAAAAGTTAAAAAGGTAGGTGGTATATGGAAGGAGCAAATGTTTCCCAGAAGAACACTGTCCAAAGCATCACGCGGCCTCTGCCAGGTTACCTTCTTCCCATAATTCATCCTGGTGCCTTGGGTTCCCCAGGTAAGCGGCGCACATGCAGCCGGCCGTCTACGTGTGATTCATCACACAAGACACCTTCTTCCGTTGCTCTTTGGTTCATTTTTGATGCTCACATGCTCAGTGTTGGTGCTTCTGGTGGTTGACAGGGTTCAGCATGGGCACCCTGACTGGTCTGCAGCTGTGTAACCCCATACAAAACAAACTGCGATGACCTGTGTATTCTGAAACCTTTATATCAGAACCAGCATTAACTTTTCAGGAATTTAAGCTACAGAAGCTCGTCTGTTAGATCGGACCACACAGGCCAGCCTTCACTCCCCATTTTACCATGTTTTACTTTTTCTCACATTATGTTACATCTTCCTGAGTTCAACACTTAATCGGAGATACTTCACATCCCTGACATATTTATAGTTATTGTAGGAGACATCCAGTAAAAGAAAAACAAAAAAAGCTGTTTTTCTAGTGCTCAAAGTTTAGGACATACGTTTCTTTCTCTAGCAGTTCCTTTTGTACAGGTTCTAGTTGACCTCATGCTCCTTTTAAGAAAAGACCTACATTTCCCTTAACTGCCTGGAAAGAGGCCAGAAAACAAAGTGCACACTTACTTTCTGCTCTTTATTCTGGATGCCAAAGATGATTACTGTTTCATCTTTATGTACTTGCAACATAAATTGGAGGAGACGCCTGCCCAACCCAACTGTCTGCAAATTATGTTAATACACAATTAATTTGCAAGAGCTGGAGGAAGAGTAGTGTGATTCTGTGATGATTATTTTTCTCAGCATAACTACAGAATGCTAAGTGTTTTTGATGTGTTTGATAATTGCATTTTTTTTTAAATTTTATTTAAAAGAAAGTTTTACAGAACCCAAAGCAGAAGACCAAAGCGAAAGAAAAAGGTTGGTGCTGTTGAGTTAAATCGCTTAAACCACAACATGACCTCTGTCATGTGCTTTTTCACATGCTACATTTAAAATTCTTTGGTATGAGTCCTTGCCAAACGTCATCCTCCAATTACGTTCTTGTTTAATTAAATCATCATCAGCTGTTCGAACATAACCCAAACTCACTAAGACTGTTGACCGGCACACAGCTCCTTATAACACTCAATTAGCTCATCTGTAAAGCAGTAAACAAAAAGCACAGACATCCTCCCTCCTCATAATTTACTTACTGTATATTAGCCTTCTGCTGCCGCAGTCTGAGAAACTACTCTGTTACAAACAGTGCGTGATTAGGGAAGGCTTCTTTCAAAAGGAGACAAGCACAGTTTTTTATCTGAAAAGATGGGTGCTGAAACTGCGTGGCTTTATTAGCCAAATATAACAAATTCACACAGCAGACATAATTAATTTAAAGTGCTGCCAAATTAGCATTGACATAAGTCAGAGATTCGGGTTGCATTTGCTCAACACTTGCCATTGAGTGTTTTTCGGTCACGCTCTCTTACCAGCAGACCACCCAGCCTTTGCAACCTCCCACAACTAATGGAGCAATCAGAATCTTGGCTGAAATCCTCTAAAGTGAAACGATGGTGCATGTGAGAGGCACGAAATTCCCACAACAAATCTAATTCACTCAAATTTTCTTTAATTGGATAATAAAGGCGATATTTCTTGCTGTGTGGGGAAATACCCTTTCAAATCCTGTCTCTATTATCAAGTCCCACAGGAGGCTGCAGAAAGTCTGAGGTTTGAGGTGGCCCTGGCAAGAGAAGGAGGGCATCTCTAGTTTGATAAGATTACACAGCTCCACTTGTGTAAATACTGCACGTGTATCCCTTAAATCTCATGTTTAAACCCCCTTTTAATGACTCACATTTAATCCTGCTCACTTATTATCTTAGACTGTTTTATTGTTTCCTACAGATTTATGTGTCTTTCAGATGTATCTTGATTTATATAACCTGATTATGTTGGTTATACTTGTTTTCTCTTGTCCAATAAACCACTTGGTTAACCCACTTTTATAAAAAGAATTAATGAGGTATGTTGTGCTTTCTTCCTTCTTTTTTTTTTTAGTTCAGTGGTTAAAAGAGACTAAAGGATTTACAGTGTGTTTGAACTTCACGTCTGTCAGTCGGGCAGAGTTGAAAATTCTCTCCAATTTTTTTTTTTGCAGATGTTCGACTCTAACCCTCTGTGCTGTTTTTAAAAGTCTATTTGCAAATGTTTATCTTATCCAATATAACTGACATATTTATTGACTGATTGCATTAAACCAACAGAAATAAGAAACCCATTCCAAGGATATATTCAACTAAAAAAAACAAAAAAACTACCAACCAATAAACTGAAATCTAAGTGGATGAAATAGTCTGAGGTTTCCATTTCAAAGGATGATTAAACAAATAAGTGTCTGATGCAGCGGCGTTCTACCAGCTCGGGTGCTTGGAGAGAATTGTGCTGGTTAGACCCAATAAGATATTTTATAACCCCTGAATAAAAGAATGTGCAGAGGAGCACAGCACAACGAAAAGTGGTTTGTGTTGGCAGAAGTGCAGAGAACAGCTAGCAGACCACTACCATGTATTTTGGAGTTGCCTGGTCATTTTTGCCAACTGGGAGGGGCATAACGAGGTCAGTACGGACTGTACTTGAAAGTGTGATGGACTTTCTACACCCATAAATGGTTTAAAAGTGGTCTAAATCGACTAAGTTGACTAAATTGACCAATTAAAAAATATTCAAGACATGGAGAAAATGACTTTTTTTTTTTTTTTTTTTCTTTGGGCT
>VUQG01008495.1:6354-26770 GCA_015106755.1 Etia nguti | reverse complement strand
GTGGGTGTGTTGGGGGGGGGGGGGGGGGGTTCTGTATTTTAAGCTTTCTGTCTTACAGTATAAAGGCAACTACCGTTGTGATTTGGCGTCATATAAATAAAACTGAATTGAACTGAGAGTCACGTGTTTGTTGCATTATATTACTGTGCTATTGTACAACTCTTAAACTTTGTCCCAACAAAATGCGACCAATTACAACACAGATATATAGACAGACAGTCAAATTAGAATTAACTCTGAAAATAATACGCACATTTTCTAACAGTAAAACCTAAAATGAAACTAGTAAACCCACTCTGGAGACTGACATTAAACTTACAGTAAAAATAAAAACGTGAGACTTCAGGCACTGTATAAAACTGTAACAATTCCGTTTTATAGAGCATGTCCCATTCTTACCCAAGAGATAACTAGGAATGAATTCAGTCTCTCCAATAGGCATGTGTTTTTATCAGTTTATTAAAAAGATTCAGTCCACAGTAGTTCAGAGTCTGGCACCAACAACATAAAAAACAAATTAATCAAAAATAAAGTGTACACCCTAAAATAGAACTGAACAAAATGCCTGAATAACAAGGGATAAATAAAAGAAATGAAATAAAAAAATAAAAACACTAAAATGAAATCCATTGGGAAATGATGGTGAATTCTCCAACTTATCTTTGAAACAACAGTTACATTTTTAGGTGAGCCAGTTCTGGGTTTACTTTTTAATTTTTTATAGGTTCTATAATTTGTACTCATATTGCTGATGACGCACCATCTGCATGGTGAATTAAAGATTAATAGCAGACACAATAACACATCAAAAGTAACAGTGCTCATCTTTTAAAAGAAAGGCTGTTTCAAATCTTTTTGTCATTTAAAAAGATCAGCTGCTCTTCAAACTAGCAGGACACTGACCACAGATATACACAGGATACTTACAGGAGCGCTTTCCTCG
Organism: Etia nguti; assembly: GCA_015106755.1. Classification (NCBI taxonomy): domain Eukaryota; kingdom Metazoa; phylum Chordata; class Actinopteri; order Cichliformes; family Cichlidae; genus Etia; species Etia nguti. Next base: position 25,827 of record VUQG01008495.1, on the reverse strand, counting down.
TAACAAAGGGAATTACACTTCACTACAAAGAATGTAGATTCACGCTAATAAAAACTGTCGTAGCAGTTTTATTTTAATCTGATTGTTACGGTCATTTCTATATATGTCAATAAAACTGACCCACAGGAGCTAAAAGTTATTTTGGGGGTACAATAGCAATACTGCGTGGCTTTGAAACTGCCTTTGCAAAACAGCTCTCCCTCTTTCTCCTGATATGGAAGGACCCACAAAATGCATTCCACCATTATCTAAATGCATTTAAAATAACGGATATGGCAACAAAAGGTGGCTACAGACATCAGGGAACATTTAGAGATTTGCATAAATGCATTTTGTGTTTAAAAGAGGAATGTTCTGAAAAACAAAAGCACCAATACAACAGTCAAAACACACATAACAATACTGCTTCTGTGTGTGTGCGTGCATGTGAGAGAACAGTACATTTGGGGACTGAAAGTTCAAGGCGGTGAAGCAGCAGGATTCGTGCTCTGACAGATTTTTGTGTCTAAAATTAATCTGATGGAAGAAATCCCTGGTTCTGTTGAAGAAAAGAGGCTCAAAACCCACATAGAAAGCTGGTACAGGTCTTTGAAAGGCACAAGGATTGGAGTAGAAAAGTGTTGTAAAGGCACTACAATTTGGTGGGAAAAAAAATTAAGGCACAAATCTGATGGAAATATTTCCTTTTCACAAAAGCGAGGGAGGGCTTCCTTCTTGAAGCAATGCTGACGCTGTTAGGGATCTCGTCACTTTATCCTCCTTTACTCGTACTCCTCGTCTCTACTCTTGTGGGCTGTTAGCATCAGCTAGCAGCTCTGGCCTCAAACATTCAATCGGACACTGGATGTTCTGGAGAACAGAGAAAGGCACGTCAGAGGGAGAAAGGAAAGAGAAGAAAAATACATGCATGTTTTATGGGCTACAGCTACATTTTATCTAATGAAAATCTTCACTGGAAAGATTACTATTAGAAAAAGACACTGACCAGTTTGCGAAGAGCATTTTCTCTGTATCGATCAAAGACGTCTGAGCGAACAGGCTGGAGGAGGTCAGCTTCCAGCTCAGTCTGTCCTCCTGGCCTCCTGCAGTTCTCACATCGCCAGCCCTGAAGAGAGGAGGGAGAAATGTTACACACTCACACACACAAAACCAGCCTGACCTTGAGTGCACACAAACACCTTTTAAGAGCTTTAAAGCAACAGTACAAAGGTGGCATTCTTACCTGTAGTCCTCCATAGCAAGTACATGTACAGATGGCTCCCTGGTACTCCTTCTGCCACTGCTTTCCAACCTGGTACATTTTTCCATCGTCATAGCATGTCGACTCATCTGGAGAAGGATAGTAATTAAAGAACAACAGCATGAGAGTAAACTCAACAAGTTTAAAAATTCTGACATAGACCTCATGACTTTATTCACACTAAACGTGTTCTTGTATCATAAACCTAACATCAAACCCGGTTCTTGTGTGTGTCTACCAGTCAGCACTTACGAGGTTCACATTTGAATTCTCCCTTGCCGTTGCCCAGACAGGTGCAGCTCATCATGTGACCATTCTCGCCGCGGCGATCCCACTTTTCTCCAATAGGGTAGTTATTGCCGCCATCATGGCACCACTCTGAAGAAGGGAGAGGCAGCAAAGAGAGGGACAGACAGACAAAGAAAGAAAGGCACGAGGAAATGATGTAGAGAGGGAGTCAACGGACGGATGTGCAAAAGATAAAGAAAGAAAGAAGAAGTTCATCAGTCAAGCCCATTCACAGATACATATTTATGCAGCGTGTGCATACACATAATAAATATTCAGAAAAAGCAATGACAGTGAACCTGAAACGCTCTCAGTTTCTGGTATTGTCATGTTAGCTTTGCAGTTATGGACAATACAAATAACTGAGTGCGAGGCTCAGTCGGGGAGATCAGTTTGCTGTGAGGTTTTCACAGTTTGCAGAGAACAATCAGAGGGATCCACATGGGCAGGCTACAGCTGATTCACACACAGTAAAATAATTTTTTTTATGATTAACTTATACAGCAAATACATTTAAACCTGAGGTAAAAAATGTTCTAAGCAAAGGTTTATTTCTCATTGCTGTGGCTGCCCATGCTGACATTTTATTACTGCATGCTGCTGCACATAGATCATCAACTGATTCTATGACTCATGAACTGTAACTCAGGAATTTATAATGTGCATAAAGTCAAATGGCATAATTTTATGTGTTTAACTGAATTTCCATTAGCTTTTTTTTATGTCTCCCTCTTATAAATTCCTCGTGTTTAAATCACATAGAATTATTACTGGACTTTAATTCCATGGTAGGGTTTTGCAAAGCATGCTGGGATGGGGTTAATAAGCCACTCACTGGATGAATCACACCTAAAATGCCCACTGCCCAGCCCCAGGCAGCGGCACCACAGCTTGAAGCCCGTCTCTGACGTGCGCTCCCACTCTGAGCCCACTTCATGGTAGGTGTGTGTGAACGTGTCGTAACACACATCCCGGGTAGGGGTGATGGGGATGCCACCTTTGAAGAAAAAAAAAACATTTTATTATTGCTCGAGTTTCTTAAAGATAATATTTATAAGTAGTTTAAGAAACTCCTTGGGTTATTGATTTAATGCTTTCCCATTTTTTACTTCAAACTCTTTTAATCTTTTCTACTTATCAATTTTCTGTGATCAAAGAAAAACAACTGTGAGTGTGAACTACTGTACCAGCATCGCCAGCAGTTACAACTTCCTCCAAAACTTTCTCTTTAGCCCCGCCCTTCATGGCCTCCACAATGACATTATAGGAAGCTCCAGACGTCAGTCCAATCAGAGTGGCGCTGGTGGAGTTGCCAGGGAGACGCATCTGTGTGGAGAAAGATAAAGCAGCTGAATGAGGAACCTTCTCTCATATCTAACGAGCTCGCACGTGAATGTGTGTGCACGCGCGTCCGTACCTGGAAGCCTCCTTCCTCCAGGTGTGTGATAGGATTACAGGACACCTCGTACTCTGTCGTGTGAGGAATGGGTTTCCAGGAGATGGATGTGATTGTCTGAGCTTCTTGGGGAATCTCTGTTTCACTGTCAGGAAAACCAAACGCGAGACCAGGCAGAGGGCCGTCGCTCACCTAGAGGAGCCACATGGAACAAAGTGTGAGCACATGAATATTAATTAAGGTAATGCATTTGTACCTGCTCTGAAATTTTAAAAAAAGCATGCATAAGACGTAAGATTTGCTTTTACTTTGATTTCAAATAAAGTTGATGTAATCTCTTATAGAATGCTTTCACTGCTTTACTGAAACAAGATTAAGAGCTACGTCAGCAGCTGATTTAGGCCTCACCCACCTTGACCAAAGGTACTCTGCTTCCATCAGGGCCTGCCACAGGAATATAAATTAAGGGCTCTTTGAGAGTGGGTCTCTGGCCTTCTTTGGGTCCACTGTAGGGGCCAAATCCATTATTGGGGCCCAGATTCTGATACTCTGTATAGATGTGCTGACCCTGCTGGCCTGGCTGGTTCTGGCCGCTGGTGCCAGCCAGGTGGACGTGGTTGGAGTCAAAACTGGAGAAACAAAAAGAAAGGGATCATAAAACAGCAAAAATCAAGAGGTGCAAAATCAAAAAGTACGTTAAGGTGGTTAAAGAAAGGTCCTTCCTTTCCATATGACTGTGGCAATGCTTACATTTTGTCGTCAAAGGACTCGGGAACATCCAGAATGTCAGTGGTGGGGCGATGAGGAACAGGAAGCTGAGGCAGCTCGGGGAACAACAGCTGAGGATCTGGAGCTGGTTCTGATTGGATCAAAGACAAACGTATGCTGGCTGTTAGATTCAAACAAGGCCAGAGGAGCTGACTTATACTGTATTCCTATTTAAATAGCAGGAAACAAACTGACCTGGCAACTCTGATAACAAATAGACAAATGAAACTTTTTTAAAGTGAATTTCAAACTAACTTCTTCAAAGCAAACTTCCTCTCAAAAAATAAACACATTGTGTCTGACAGATCTACACTGATATATGAATGATTTCTATTCTGTCCCAGTACTTAGTTTGGATTGTTTTCATTGTATAATAGTTAAAAGAGCATTCTTTGGACAGCTAAACTCAGACCCTCTGACAAGCATAATTTGCAGCAGTGCTGCATGGCCAGCAGAGGGCAGCACAGCACAGCTCATGTAGCAGTCATTACTGCTGGTTTTGTCTCTCTCTGAGAGAAGTTACTCAACAAAAATGATGAAAAATAAGCAAAGTCAAAGTTCTCTCCATTACATCATCTAACTGGTGCAAGTGGGAAACTTAAAAAAAAACAACAAACTTTAATGCTTTTATTTAATGGTGTAATCTGCAAAGTCTTTGTAGAAGTACTCATAAACTGAGTATATTATTCCATAACACTACTATTATGTCCCACCTTTAGCATATCACATTCTAAAAAACGTGATGGGAAAAGTTTTTTTTTCACCCTTAATGCAAGAGAAATAACTTTGCAGTGCTCAGTTTCTCTTAAGTGATACCAGAAGTGAGAATAAAGGTTACTTTTTCACGTTTAATACATTCGACATACAATGTAGAAACATCTGTAGCTGAAATATAGCAAAAAAGTTAAAGATCTAAAGTCTGCTCTGGCCAATAAACGATTGCAGGTGGACGACGTCTGCACTTACGGGTTCTGGCTTTCCCCACCAGCGGTGTGCTTCTCAAAGCATTCTGCAGGGCTACGATCTTAATGACATATTCTGTTCCTGGTTTCAGACCTATTATCAAACAAAAAGTCAAAAAGATTCATCACATTTTTAAAATAAATATTTACATGACATCCAGTAACACTCATGGACACTTACCGTTGATGGTAACAAAGTCCTGGCCTGCATGGGGTCTAGGAAGGACCTCTCGAGGCAGACCACCCGCCTCCTCATAGGTGACGTAGTAGCCTGTAATACCTGGACTGCGTGACGGCTCCCACATGAAAGCAATGCTGTTCGGATTCAGGGAGGTGAAGCGAATATTTGTGGGTGGGATGACCAGTGGCTGAGCTACAAGACAGACAGAAAAGTCGTTACTCAGAAAATATGGAGAAAGTCTTTATTTCTAAAGTAAATACATCATACTGTGTGATGTGTACAGTTTTTTGGTTACCTGTGGTCGCTGTGAGTGTGAACGGTACACTGCGCCCATGTCCTTTCAGTGTATAGATGTTGATCTTATATGTGGTGCCAGGCTCCAGACCTAGAATGTGTTAATACAGACATGTTAGTGAGAGGCAGCACATGTTCGTGTGAGTCTGTATGTGCAGAAACACTCAACCACAGCGCATGTTTAAATTCTGCTGTCTTGTACCTGTAACAGTGTATAAGCGCAAATCCGGGCTAATGGTGTTTTGGATGGGTGTGTAGCCGGAAGAGGAGTGGGTGGGCGTGGCCTCAACCAGGAAACCAGAGATGGGGTCTGTCTTGGCCCGCCATGTCAGCGTGATGGTGGAATCATTAACATCAGAGATACGTACACGACGAGGCGGGCTGATATCTTGAAGCAAAGCAGTACCAGAGAAAAAGTATTAATAAGATGGAATAAAACCAGTAGAAACAGACCATCATTAATCAGCTCTTCATTTTTATGCATCAAATTATCCATTTTATAAACTCACTCTCCAGGGTGGTGACCTCTCCCTGGACGGCCCTGCTGGTTAGAGAGTTCTTCAGGGCATAAACATTGACTTCATAGGTGGTTCCAATCTAATGGGACCCAGAAAGATACAGTTACATTCTCCACAAGGCTGCAGGATTAAATATCTGTGCATGTTTATGCACAGGTATGGGTGTGCCTGTGAATGCCTCATTAAACTGAGTCGTTATCAGCAAGTGTGCAGACCTCCACGTGTGTGTGTGTGTGTGTGTTACTGCACATGTAAATGCACTAAAGCTCAAAGTGGCTAAATGCTTACAACTAGTTCACGTACAGAATTATGCACAACTTATCAGTGAGCACTGCACATTTTTCTGTCTCATCTGGTAATGTTACTTAATAGAGACTGAAAAAGTGTCAGTATCTGTGATGGCTAAGCTATTGAAGTTTAAGGCACAGGAAGTTGATTTGATTTACTCACCATGAGCCCAGAAATGTGTGCCTGAGTGGTGTCTGGGGCCAGGTTGATCTCTTTGGTAGGCCCGCTCTTGTTCTTTGGGTTTACAACCACACGGTAGCCTGTGAGGCCCCTGAGGCCTGTTAGCTGATTGTCCTGGCCCGGCATGTCCCAGCGCATAATGAAAGAAGTAGGGCTGACCTGGGAGAACTGGAGGTTAGTTGGAGGAGAGATTGCTGGAGGGAGGGAAAAAAGAAAAGAAAAATAAGTGTTATTAGGAAACAGAAGACGAAACCTGAGTTTTTCACTTGAACTGCTGTTTCACATTAATTAAAAAGCTTTGACGCTGGGGCATGTACTCAAACAAGCAGTTATAAATGTTCCCTACCGGCAATGTTCCCTACCTGTAGCTTGTGTCCCAACCACCGCTGTGCTGGCTGTGTCATCATACAGAGCAATGACCTTCACAGTGTATTCAGTGCCGGGCTGGAGACCGTAGATGACGGCTGACTCAGCGTCCCCTCTGGGAGCAGGAAGCAGCTCTCTCTCCCCCTCCTCAGAACTTGAATAGAGCACTCGGTAAGACGTGACGGTTCCCTCGGGACTGTCCCAGGTGATCCGCAGTGAGGCTGAATCAACATCTGCGAAGGTCAGGTCTTTGGGGCGGTCTACATCTAAAGGAAATGAGAAAGGATAAGAAGGACAAGTATGAGAAGGTGATGTTGTTTAAGTAAACTTTCATTTTCAGTTTAAAGTTTTCACAAGGCAAACCCTTACTTGTTGAAGCAGTCACCACCTGTGGAGAGCTCTCTCCGTCTTGTACTTGAGCAACCACACTAAAGGTATACTCCGATGTCGGCATCAGGCCTGAGAAAGTAAACTCTGTCTGGTCTGGAAACAACAAAAAAGGGAAAATCAACACGGCTCAAAGTTTACAGCTAAACTTCACAACACGCTGTAATTGTGGGAAACGTACCTGGAGCCACCACCTCGGTAAAAGATGGCCCCAGTCCATTTCTGGGGGCCCCAGTCACCCTGTAACCCTTGATGGGGCCCGCGGCGGGGCTCCACCTTACTGTGATGCTGTTGTCATTCACGTCTGTCACCTCCATTTCAGAGGGAGAGTCGACACCTGCAAGAGAAGAAAACAGAGATGAAAAGAAAAGTGTAATGCTGTTATGTCTCAGAGAGATTGTGCACTTTGTGTGTCCGTACCTGTCTTATGAGTGACATAGATTGGAATGCTGGATGCGGGGCTATCTCCTCTGCCGGTCACAGCGTACACAGTAATAGTGTAGTCAGTTCCAGGCTTCAGGTTAGAGATTGTGGCGGTGGACTGAGAGCCAGGGACCGTGAATTCCTTAGGATTACCATGACCACCTGAATAAAGTGACAGAAATAAGAAAAAAAAAACATTTCTTTTATGCATTTGCAAGTGTAACAATTTACTAAAAACTGACCAAAAAAACTGCAAAAAGCAATAATATAGTCAAAAAAATATACAGTTCTTAGTACAAATTAAATCTGTAAGTCTACCTGACTCTCCATGGGTGATCCTGTAGTAGCGCACAGTCACTGGGGGAGCGGCCCAGCGGACAGTGATGCTTGTCGGGGTCGAGTCTAGCACTTCCAGGTCAGTGGGAGCATCAGAGACTGGACAAAGAAGCCAGAAAGAAAAATAAATACATAGCCGGCATGTTGGCGATAACGTCGTGAGTGGATAAAACATTAAAAGTGGCGTTCTTACTTGTTTTCTGTGTCCCGCTGAGCGGCAGGCTCTCCTGTGTCCCACTCACGGCGAAGATGTTGACCAAGTACTCTGTGTCAGGAGTGAGTCCTGTCAGAGTGAAGTGGTTCCTGGACGGGGGCAGCCTCTCGTCTTTGGACCTCCCACCCGTGACCATCTGGTAACGGATGCGGTAGCCACTGATTTTACTCTGGGGAGCGAACCAGTGGATGGTGAAGGAGTTGGTCATGATCTCAGAGAACCGCAGACCGACAGGTGAATCCAGAGCTGCAGCAGGTCGGGACAAAGAAGGATAAAGATGATTTCACTTGCTCTTATGATACCAGTGGCTGATTCTAGGCTGATGTAAAGTTGCTCCTGAGTTAGAATCACCTGTTTTCTGAGTGCCGACCACAGGCGAGCTCTCCCTCTCCTCATAAACACACATCACGCTCACCAGGTACTCAGTGTTGGGCAGCAAATCTGTGAACAGCAACGACACCACAGATATGAATGCAGCCCTTTCTTCTGTGACTCTACCTTGCTTTGTGTTATTCATGATTACTACAGCTTACTTCTTAGCACCACACTGTTAGCTGTCCCTCCTACGCTGGTCTCTGTAATCTCATCTTCATCGTCGATGGGGTGATACCTGAATAATACAGAGTCCGACATCAGCTATATTCATAAGCTACTGCATGAGGACATTTTTGTGTTTCTTCACGTACCTGATCAGGAAACTGTTAATGTCAGCAGTGTTTGGGACTTGGGGAGAGACCCAGGTGACCTCCATGGTGTCTGGCCCAACCTGCCCAAAGCCTAAATCAGTGGGAGCTGGCACAGCTGTAGGAAAGACAGAGCAGACTGTTAGATTTATGAGATTTGTTATTGGTTGTGAAACGGGATTCGTGAAATTTAATAACTCCACGAGAAGAGGCAAGAGAAAAGACAAACATAAGGGAACAACTAAAAGAGAAAGTGAAATATTTACACGACCATCTTTTAAAAGACGAGTCTGTGATGTATTTGTGTGTCAGTGCAAATCCTCTTCTGAAGTTTTACAACATCTTCAAGCTGGGAGAACAAGCACTGTTTGTACTGGTGGGGGGATAAGCCTTAGTATGATAAACCTCTCAACTAAAACCAGATGGTCCACAAGTATGTACACACACACACACACACACACACACACACACACACACACACACACACACACACACACAGGGTTATTAAACTAACAACAAAACACGCACAGCAATTACATCAGCAACCTAAAGGTTTCTCTTTTTTAAAGAGCCGTGTCAAAGACTTAATAAGAGCCTTGTTACATTATATAACCTAAACAATGAATTCACACTAAATGTGTGTATTTTTGTCAGTTCAGCTTGGTAGAAACCTGGCTCTTACAGGTCTGCTGAGTGAGCGTGGTGGGCTCGCTCTCGCCATTCTCCGTCAGAGTGGTAACGCTGATGTCATAGTCGATGCCCGGTTCCAGTCCGTAGACCGTGTACTGACCAGTTGTGGGCAGCACCTGGTCTTCAAAGATGGGTACACTCTCACCGGCTGCAACCACAGTGATCCTGTAACCAGTGATGGCTTTGGTGTTGAACGGTGTCCAGCGAAGACTGATAGTGGTGTCGCTCACGTCCTCAAAGCTGAGGTCAGTCAGCTGTGGTACTTCTGGATGGATGGGAAGAGATTTGGGGGCAGGGAAAGAAAGAGAAAAGACAGAAATGCCAAACAAAGACACAAAGAGCCAAATGTGAGGAAAAAGAAAAAGGAGAGAAAGGACACAAACTGGTTAATCTGGGCCACAAACACTGGACTTCCAGCAGGGTGACACTGATGGAAGCCCTAATGTTAAGTTTGTGTCTCCTAATATATAGATATATATATCACCAAATGGTAATATATCTATATTACCATTTGGTGATATATAAAGGTAACATTAAAAGCATTAGTGTTACCTATGAGTCACTTTAGTATAGGCCCTTAGCTGCTGGTGCCTATGTAAAGAGCACCAGAAAAGAGCTGGTAGGTGTTAAAAGTTGAACGTTGATGTTTTATTTGAAAATATCAACTTTCAACATTTCAGCAATGTTGCTTCTGCAGCTGATTAGAGAATGGACCAGGACCAGGAAGAAAATCCATTCAAACCTCTGTGAAGCCTTCTTATAAAACTTTAAAAACTCACCTGGTGTAATGACAGTCGATACTGGAGTGCTCTCCATCTCATCCTTAACAGCGACAACGCTGATGTTGTACTCCACACCAGGGCTGAGGTTTTCCAGAGTGCAGGAGTTCTCACCAGCTTCCACAAATTCCTCCACACTGTTTCCTTGTTGTCCGTCAGTGGGAGTGCATGTCACTCTGTACCCAGTGATGTCTTAGAGGGATAAGAGAGGTATTTAGTTGTCAGAGTGGCTATTCATGGTTTGTTTGTTGGGATTTTTCTTTTTCTTGCACATGTATTCAAGTGTGTACCTGGCGTACTGGCTCCATTCCATTCCACTGTGACACCACCGGTGCCTGGGTTAGGCTTTAGATTGAGATCGGTAGGAGGAGACAGAGCTGGAGAGGAAGAAGAATAAAAGATCAGAGGAGGACGTGTGGAAAAAGGATGCAAAACAGATTAAAAAAAAGGTTTGGAAAGTGGAATGAAAGGAGTGCAGCTGTTCTGGTTTTTACTTACGTGTGACAACGCGGCGTGTGATCGGAGTTCCCTGCTCGTATCCATTAATGACTGGCTGGACGCTGTAGGTGTATTCAACTCCTGGAGTCAGACCGGAAATGTAGATACTTCCTGAGTCAGAGGTCACATCTCTCGGGGCTTCCCCACCCTGACTGGGCCGTACTGTCAGCTGAAAGATAAATGCACACAGTCAGACAGACTGAGCAGAGCGAGACACGGACTGGGGGTACAGGAGGTAAAGGTCAGAGGTCAGTGTTTTCCCAAGAACACTGAAGCCAGCAGAACATTCTCATCTCTGGTGCGACATCTTCTAACCAATCAGATTTATCTCTGAGGGTTCAAGTTCCCATGTTAGTAGCTAATTCTGAGCGGCACACACTCAAGTAAGAATAACTGGAATGTGCTTTCCGCAGCAAACAGGAAAATGCATATATCCAATAGGAAAATAAGAAAAACAGTCAGAATTACACACGTTAAAAAAAAAAAACCTGCACCCAAAAAGGCAAATGATGCAAAAATGTACTGTAAGTGAGCGTACCTTGTATCCAACGCGGGGAACTGGAGTCCAAGTGATTATAATGGAGGAATCAGTCACATCAGTGTTGAAATGAGGAGCATTACCCATTGCTGGGGCTACAAACACAGAAGGTGAAGGTGTGTTCTTATCAATTTTGGTGTCATGTAATATAGATACAGCATAAACTGCAATATTTATGCTTTGGTGTTTGAAGGAGGCCACGCCTAATTGACTCGACTTTTATTTATGATCTTTTGGAAGCTTATGCAGAAAAATATTTTTAAATAGCAAAACGCACAAAAGTTTGAAGTATAATGGGACTTTGTAAACTAACAGAGCATCCCTGAGGCCTTTGCAGAGTGGCCACAAAGTTTAATGCACTGGATACTCACTGGTTGTAAACAAAGCCGTCTCTCCCGCGCTCAGGGTGTTGTCTTGCTCTGCGTGCAGAGTCACCGTGTATTCAGTATCTGGCTGCAGGTTGAGGAGGGTGTACTGGGTGAGGCGGGCAGGCAGGCGCAGCTGCTTGGGGTTGGAGCCCTCAACAGTGAGGAAGAGACGGTAGCCGGTAATTTTGGCACGGGGTGCAAACCACAGCACCACTGCGCTGTCCTCAGTCACATTGGCAAAATGGATGTCTGTGGGGGCATCTGGCTCTGAGAAGACAGATAATGAACACTGTTAGATACACAGCAGTTTGATCTAAAAGATTGCAGGGAGCAGTATGAACAGTTTTAGTTCTTGTAAAAAAGTCATGCATGTTTCACGCTTTATCTCTGTCTGCTTTATGCCATATTCAAACAGCCAGTCGTATCAAACCATCTTCAGAAACGAAGGGTCCTGTAACAGATGGAATGGCCCCCGCAGAGCCCCCACAATCATCAACTCATCACTGGATCAGAGCCCAAGCTGCTTGGAAGAACTAAATCCCCAGACGCCCTGACAAAATGCAAAAAACTCTACCACAGGAAATATGTGCAACTGGAAAAATAAGCACTTGTTTATTATAGTTTCTGATCAATAATTATGATTTCATGTATTTATAGGATAACTAAAACATGTGCACATTATATTGTCTGTTTCACAGTGTGGTTGTGTTAGGGCCAATGCCTCTTTACCCAAATTTTAGTCATGCACAGAAGAGAGGCTGTGTATCCAGTTTTGTGCATGTAAATGATTTCCCTGTAGCTTGGAGGCCATCTGTCATACTCACTGGTAGATTGCTCTCCAATAAGTGGCAAACTTTCGTGTCCATTATGAATGGCGTAGACACTGAAGCGGTACAGTGTTCCTGGGTGTAGATGCGTCACTTCAGTGTAGGTGTTCTGACTGACGGGCAGAGTCATCTCTGGCTGAGAAGAACCAGACTCATCGACAGGCACCACGGTGACCCGGTACCCTGAGATTTCACCAGAGGGGCTGGACCAAGTCAGAACGATTTTTTTGTCAGACACCTCAAAGAACTGCAGGTCGATCGGGGAATCCACTTCATCTGTGGGCAAGACACAAAAAAATGTCAGTATTTGTCCTTTAAAACTCAAGTTAGACTAAAAACATTGGGTTAGATTTTTTTTTTTTTTTAAAAACCCTGAGCAGAAAAAAATGCATGGAGTCCAGCTCCTGCTGGCTGTGATCACTGAGCACATGCAGGTAAATGTGTATGACTATTATATGGTCTTTCCCTTTCTAAAGGAAACATGCAAGTGAACAGATTTATTCTAGCATCGAGTTGTGCTGCAGAAGCATTTGAGGCAAGAACCCAGAAAGTCTGACTTCTGTACCACAAATGGAAGCTTCGATAAAAGCAATACGTTACTGAAGAGACCGAAACAGCTTTACATTAGTAAAAGTATCACAGCAACTCCCTCAATACTGAACATGACTCATTGGTTAGTTTATAACATATCTGCTAAACAAGCCAAGAAATGTGGTGACTAAACTCAGTCCTGTGACCTTGTGGGCGTGGTTTCATCTGATGTGATTCGGGTTGCTCTTTAACAAGTCACTCAGTGCATTTACTTTAACAAAGTCCCAAATCATTTCACTGCTTCAGGAGACACACATACATTTATAGGTAGGAGACAAAAGAGCTGAACAAAATTAGTAAGAGAAGAAATAAATCTGACCCGAGCAGCAGAAGAGCGCAAATAAAAGAAAGGGAAATAACATATATTAGATCAAGTTAAGTAGGTGGCGATTTGTGTCATACCCAACTTTGAGTGACTGTACAAAGTTTCTTGAGTTAGGTCTTTGCAGAGCCCTGAATTTCATGCTGAAGCTAAATGACTGCTGCATTTCCAAAAACATCTGACCTTCATTGCTTGCTTGCATAAATCCAGTCTAATCCAGCTGATGTGTTTAACATGTGTGTAAATAATTATAAATGATTACTGTTACAGGACGCTCACTGAGAGGAGCACTTCCAACCCTGCACCCAACCCCAATGGCAACCAACAAACAGCCTAAATTGACTAATATGAGCTGCGGTTTCACTTTTCTGCCTTAAATTAAACTCAGTCTGCTAATTTACGCATCTTAAGTCCATCACACAAACTGTACACACACTCTTCCAACATCTGTGTGACTGGGCCACCAACATGTTTGACCTAGCAGCGCAAGAGGTTTTACATAAGTCCATCCCAACAGCTGTGAACTCAGTGACTTGACTTTCCTTGGAAGGTTCGTCTTGCTTCTGCTACTGAGGATTGGAAACAGGCATAAATCTCTAAATACGCCACAGGACAAGTTGCAGGTTGGTTATGATGGGTGCCCTCATGGCAAGCATATTAATTCAAAATGTATGGAGGCACAGGCAGAAGATCAAATTATGATATGCAAAGATTAGAGGTGCTGACAGGAACCAGGAATGGGATTTCACCATCATGGATTATTCCAGCCAGTAACACACCTATGCAGACAAACTTGTTTACCTGGCAGTGGTTCTCCAGAGGTGCTGACTTGTACAAAGATGGGTTCACTCTCCAGGGTGTCCTCGATGGCGTAGATGCTGATGTTGTACAGGTTCCCGGGTCGAAGGTCACTCAGAGTCACAGACGTTGCCGTATCAGGAAGATTCAGCTCTGTGCTTTCACCTTCTACTGATGGAGTGTAGACCACACGATAACCTGCACAGAGGAAGAGGACACAGTTACCCATGTGTAGGCAGATGAGTTCAATAGCCAGCGACTGAAAATGTTAGCATAGCTTACCAGTGATGGGAGCCAGCGGTTTTTCCCAGCTGATCACAATAGATGTATCGCCCACTTCCTCCACTTCATGCTCCTTGGGAGCATCAGGTGCTATGAAGCAAATGAGGTGTAAAAGCCAAGTTATAACCACTGTGGTGTGCAGTGTTGATGCATGACACAAACTGCATTTCAGTCTGGCTGCACTTATTTTTAAAGTCAAGATGATGATGACGGGAAATAACGTGTATTCGCACCAGTTGTTTGCGAAGTAGTAAGAATGAGGTTGTCCTCTCCTCCCTCAGTAACCTCATAGACGTTAACAGTGTACTTCCTCCCAGGGAGAAGCTCATTAATGTTCACAGAGGTAGCTGTGTGGGGCAGATCTGACAGGAAGAAAATATCTTGTATCAACAAATCTGTGATGAACGAGGGAATTTCTGTGATTCTGTGATCAGGCAAAATGTCATCACGCAATTCTTTTGATCTGAAAGTGTAAATATTTGTATCTGTGCCTACCAAGAACGATAGGTTGTCCAGTGCCTTGTCCCTGCTCGATGAGCTCATACTCCACTCTGAAACCCGAAACTGTGTCCGAGGCAGAAACCCAGGAGATGACGAAGCTGCTGGAGGTAATTTCGGTTACAGACTCTGAGATGTCAACCACAGGTGGAAGAGGGGTGGTCTCGCCTTGTGTTGTAGCCACTACAGGGAAAGTCAGAGGTTGGTTATTCAGGACAGTCCCATACACATTCCTTCAAAACTATCAGTGACACAGCACTGTGTTGACTTACAGGATCCATAAGTGGTGGTGAAGTCAAAACGTGTGACCTCTTTGCGTCCAAAATGCAGCACACTGATCAGCTGACCCTCGTAGGTGATGCCGGGTTTCAGACCAGAGATGGTGTACGAGTTTAGATGGCCAGGAATTGCCACCTCTCTCCACGGGCTGTGAGAGTTTTTCTGTAAAATCACATGAGATGTAAGATAATTAGCTGAGGGACAGTTTACAGGCTGACATCATTTTAAATGAAAAAAAGATTAAGTTTAGGCCAATCAGGGAGGAAGAGGAAACAAATCTAAAAGAAAGAAAAACCCTTACCACTCTCCATTTAAGGATGTACTGGGTGATGTGTGCAGATGGCTGGGGGTTCCACTGAATAGGGTGGGAGTCTGGTTGGTTTCCAGATTCTGCGATGATCACCTGGACGGGACGGTGACCACCTGAGACAGAGACACACAGGAGCAGAGAGAGCTGCTTTACCACCCGCTGTGCAGTGAGTGACCATTGTGCATTGCTGAGGAGAACAGTCACATCTGTGCTCCAGTGTGGGATATTATTTTGTAAAACCATTAGCTTTACATAACCCAGTTTAACAGCGAGTGGGTGTGTGGGAGGATTTGCCTGAACACAGCAGAGAAAAAGTGTGAAAAACTAGCAGGTCTGTGTGAGATTCCTGCACAGACAAGAAAACCGTTTCTCTGCTTTCTCTCAACCTTTTCTGCTTCCACTGTAGTTTAAGATTGTTCCTGTTGTCTCAGAAACAAGCTAACAAAGTGCAAAAACACTTTAAAAACTGACACTAGTATAAAGCTTGTAATTCTCTTACTGTGTTATTTGACATACATAACTAATTCCTCCACTATGTAGTCTCTATTCCATCCAAGAAACATGTTTGGCTGCTTAATTAAACAACAAATTTCACTATATTCACCCAAACAACCTGACCCATCACGTTAGTGCTCGTCTGTGAGGGGACAACCACGCTGTGGTGAGATTTGGTAGTCGTTACACCATCTGAGAGAAAACTGTAAGGATTCGAGTTCTGCACTATAAAAAGTTGCAGAAGTGTAGGAGTTCACCGAACAATGCACAAATTATACAAGATGACTTTGCAGGTTAGAAGACACAAAAGAAGAGAAGTCGTATAAGCAGAGGCAGAAATCCAAAGGGGATATATCGAGTCATCCTGAATGTAAACAGAAGTCATGTGGTGCACAGACTCCTGACATAAGCTGGGCTCATAGAAACTGGTAGCTTCTATAAAGAACTGAGGTTTTCTAACCGCTTTTTCCAAATAGCAGACCTGTAATCACAGTTTCTGAGCAAGTGGCGTGGTTAACCATAAGATTCTAGCAGATACGCAAACCTCAAAAACAATCTGGGACCTATTACTGCCTATTACAGCCCCACAGGCCACTGGCGAGGGTAAGGGTTATGCAGAATCAGATGTGGGAGGTGCACAAACGGATGCACGCTCATTGCAGAGCGGCTATACAACAAGCCTCACAAATGTGCTCTCCCCAGCTTTACTTATGTCTCTTTAATGTACAAGCATGTGCATGCAGACTTCCACCTTTACTTTTCACACCTAGACACAACATTCATTCTTGATACCGACAGACGCACCGCGAGGTGGTGATAAGGAGAGCAGCAAAAGGAAGTCATTCTGGGAGTCATCCTAACAATAAGAAATGCATCAAAAGATTCAGTTACACCCCAGGCAAGAAGACGTAAACACAGATGGCAGACAAGAAAACTTTTTTTTTTTAAGATCTTATCAACGCATGTGCCAAATCAGAAGCTTCAGAAAGTCCTTTAAGAGAAATCTGTTGCTTAAGTTTTCCATTTTTACCTTTTATGGTTTTTCACAACCAAGTTCAAGTCTGGATCTGGTTCCTGCTGCCCTTAAATCTTAGCATGCTGTATTTTGTATGCCAAAGAGCATGCGTGCACGAGCACACACGCATACATGCACACACACGCGGAGCTAGTTCACAGCTGGTTGCGATTATAGCCACTTACGGTAGAACGGTGCCCTACATTTTGTATCTTCTGCCAACCTGCTTCAGATACAGAGCAAACGAGTAACAGTTCATTTAAACCTGGAACAGTCATCGCTTGCACAAAGTTATAGCCTCACTTGGAACTATCCTGATAAATTTATCCAAGCTGCAGGAGATGGAAATGTTTCTGCTCCTCGAAACACTAAAGCCACCGCAGAAGCTCACACGTGTGCATGACTCTTTTTCTTTTATAGATTTGGGGAAAAGTTTGGAAAAGCACCCAAAAACATTAAACGTGCACGACAGACACACCGGAGTCTGTTATGAAGGTAATAGTGATAGATTATAAAAGGGAACGCAAAGTGTACTAAAATCTGTGATTTTGAAAGGTGTGCTCTGAGATTACGGCCCAGCTAACTGAACCTGAGTGATGCTGGTTTAAACTTTATTGAGATGAGAAATCCACAAACTGAAACCTGCTGTTCAGGGAGCTCGTGTGTAGTAGGTGTGTCTGGGCTGGATACACAATCTGCACTGTGGCGTTTAGTACAGCTGTGGCAACAACACAGGGGCTGTACCACATGCTGGCAAGAACAAAGGCTCAAAGTGGGGGGTGCACTTGTAAAAGAGGAAATCACACCCACTCCCGGCTCTGTCTATTTCACATCAAAGTCAAAGGCCTCTTTCCCAAAGGGACTTGAACAAACATTTTTCAAGCGTTAGAGCACAAAGTGATGCTGAAAAGATGCCCAGGTGAGGAAAAAACGAGCAAGCTCGGGACCGTGACAGGCGAGAGTGTGATAATCGTCATTTGACCTTTGGCCTTTACAGCTTACTGTTATTTTTTGGAATTTTAATACAATGAAAATGTATTTTAAGCTGAAGTAAATTAAATCCAACTCAAAAATATTTGTATCACAGTGCTGGTGATTTTCCTTTGCTCCTGTTGTTATAGCCGCACGTCGGCCCAAAATATACGAACAAAAGCACATTTAAAACCTCACCAGGGTACGTCTGCTGGGGCTCGCAGCTCAGCTCTCCAACACCGTGGCCATAGCAGTAGCACTTGTACATGATTCCATGGATGACTTTATCCCAGGAGTCTCCAATCTGATAAAAGGCTCTCGTCTCTGGCTCCTGGCACTGGTCTGAGTTCACAAAGCAGAAGTGTAAGAGTATCCAAAAAACAAGGGCGCTGAAACTCATGCGGCTCCCCTAAAATATCCATATTTTCAGTTCAGAGCCTGCACTCACTGTGAATTTTTGCATTTTAACTAGTAATAAAAATGAAGAGGATTCTCATTCCAATTAACAAATACGCAGCATAAGATTAGTCAATAGGATAAGTCATGTCTATTCTTCGACCCTACACTGAAACAAAGATTAGGATGATTCGAAAAAATGCAAAACTGTGCGTGCAATGACAAACCCACCAATGGCGTCACACTTCCAGCGGCCACGGCCTTGGCCAAAGCAGGTGCAGTTCATCATGTATCCCTCATCGTGCCGCTTGGTGAAAGTCTGGTTAACCTCGTATGTCGAGCCATCCACGCTACACTGATCTGAAACAGACATTCAACAAAATGCTGAGCACCGTTTGTGTGCAGTGCAGGTGCAGCTAAGGGCCCATAAAGTGCAGCTGAGGGATTTTTATCTAGCACAACCTTTCACCTCTTCACTCAGGGAGATCTAATACCAGTCTGTAGCCCCTTGCTTGTTGTCATGGTGTATCCCACAGTTACACGTGTAGAAACCTACCGTTTAGCTGGGAGTAAGCAATGCAGCTCCATTCTCCTCTGCCATTGCCAACACAGGTACACCGCATCATGTGGCCCAGAACCTCATGACGCTTGTCCCACTGGTCGCCTACACGGTACATCGCCCCTTCATTCGATGTGCACACCTCTTCATGAGCTAGGACACACAAAAACAACTGAATATTAAAGCTCCTGCTGATCTTAGAGGAGGAAATACTAAGGAGGAAAAACACCCCACACAAATTAGATGCACGGATCCACAGACACACACAGCATACCTGCATCATGATAAAAACAAACACATTAAAGTGAACGATGCCCTTTGGACATCACTGACTCAACCCTACTATTACTGCACAGTGTAGGAGAGGATGCAGACCCCACAGAACACCTGTCTTTGTCTCCATAGTAAAGAAAATTTAATTAAAAGCTAGAAACAGCTGTCATGTGCTCTCGTATGTATGAATGACTGTGTGTGTGTATGTGTGTACGGGTTCTTACTATCTTGGTGGGGACCAAAATCCAGGTCCCCACGAGGTTGAAGGCATTTTTCACTCAAAATGTGGTTTTAGTGTCAGGGTTACAATTGGGTTATGGTTAGGTTTAGGGTAAGGGTCAGGGTTAGGCATTCATTTTTCATGGTTAGGGTTATGTCAATGGGATGTCCCCACAAGGATAGCAAACCAGATGTGTGTGTGTGTGTGTGTGTGTGTGTGTGTGTGTGTGTGTGTGTGTG
>VUQG01008492.1:885-46698 GCA_015106755.1 Etia nguti | reverse complement strand
GTCTGTTCAGTGACAGGTTGCTTCTCCCAAAGTCAAGAACCAACCGACTTAAAAACTCCTTTATCCCACATGCCATCAAACTGTTTAACTCCTCTCTGGAGGGGAGAGGGAGGGGAAACAGGGGGACAAAGGAGGGGGGAACAACTGAGCTGTAGTGCCTTTTCACTGTGCAATACTTTTTGTTAATATCCAGCGGTGCAATAGACTCACAATACTTGAAATGTGCAATTCCCTTGTATTCTTATTCCTATTTATTCTATTTTATCCCTTTGTATACACTCGGTATTTATATATGTCTCTGTATTTATATATGTGTATATATGGTATATTTATGCGCACATTCTGTAACTTCTGTCGGTGTTGTGCTATTGGAAACCGAATTTCCCGGAGGAACCCACCCGAGGGATTAATAAAGTTCTATCTAATCTAATCTAACATTATGACCACTGACAGGTAGAGTGAATTATGTGTTAGAAGCAGGAAAAATTGACATGCACAAGGATTTGAGCGAGTTTGGGCCAAAATGATGGTAGATAAATGGTTCAGTCCATGCGTCGTTGTGGGCATAATATTATATTAATCATTACATATGCGAAACATAGGGTACTTCTTGCATATGCAGACAACTTCAAGCAGTTTGTCCATCAATGCTTCAGTGTCCAGATTATTCTGGTTCCACTTGGGATTGAACCCAGAACCTTCTGCATGTAAGGCAGGTGTGCTGGCCGCTATGCCATGGAAGTACCTTGTACAACAATGCGGTATATCTCCAGACAGATTTCCAGAGGTAGATAAACGTAAAAAAACAAACAAAAACTGCATTTGCAACACAGTGCAGGGGTTGGCTCTGGCTAATGCAGTTAATAGGGAAGCCTCTTAGGAGGGTTCACAGTTCTACCCGTAGAACTGGAACTACATCCTGTAATTTTTCAATCACAACATTTTTTTTGCTGCACCATTTCCGCACAATCGCTCTCGCAGCACAGACATATTCTAACAGGGTGACCACCCATTTAAATTATAATTATGTTGTGTTTCACTGTCCCAGATTGTTTTAGTCAGATGAAAGTTCAGAGAAAAGCTTACTGCATGCAGTCATGTGAAAGCATTCTTACTGCTTCCATAAGAATTTAGAAGGTTGTAAACAGAAGTTTTGGCAGTTTGCTGTTCTGGAGGATTCAGGTGTGTCTTGTCCAAGCAGATTCACACCAAAGTCATTAAAGTTATGAAAGTAAAAAGAAAAGAGAAGAAAAAAAAAAAAAATAGGCCTTGGGTAGCATGTTAGCTGTTAAAATTTCATGACAGCACAATTCCAAAAAGACTGAATAAGTATGGCTTGTTTGGAAGGGTTTCCTGGAGAAAGCCTCTTCATGGCTCAGCATGGCTTAGGTTCGCAAAGGTGCATCTTAACAAACCACTTCTGGAACAATGTCCTTTGGACATGTGAGACTAAAGTGGAGATGTTTGGCCATAAAACACAGCACCACATTTGGTGAAAACCTCCACAGCGGTGGAGGGGTGATCATTTGGTTTGTTTGGAGCAACAGAAACCAGACACCTTGAAGTCATTAAGCCAACCATGTGTTTCTCTGTATAACATACGATATAGCATATACAGAGTCAGATGTCAAATCATTTCTCCAACAGCTAAAGATGCCCCAAATTGGGTCACAGCAGCAAATCTACAACAGAATGGCTGAGAAAGTCAAAAGCTTGGACACAAGTGAGGGCATGGATGTTTCTCATTATCTGGGACAATTTTAATAAAATAAAATGAAATGAAATATGATGCACATGTGCGCAAAATGAAGAGTGAGCACAAAGTTAGCGTGCTACATCCCTATAGATATAAAGTAATTTGGAAGAAATTCTTAACAGGACAAATCAAATTCATAGCACAACACCAGCGATGTTTGGTAGTGAGAAATTTCAAAGTGAATGATGTCTTTAAAGTTGCATTTATGATTTAGATTTCCACTCACTGGCCTGTTAATGATTCACAAAGTAAGCTCGGGCCAAAACACATATTTGATAGAAGGCACAATTTCCCGATTCAGTACGGTGGAGAAAGCTCAGCTTACTGTAGATTGCTCATGTTGCTTTGTTGCTGTGATTATCGTTTTTATAAAATCTGATAAGTACACCTCTATGATCACGTGTTTCCACATTTTTGTATTGTGCTCTTCTACATCTCAGCCATGGGTGCATAAGCAAAAATAAAGGAGAGTGACCAGAAAAGGGTTATTTTGTCTAAAGGTAAAACTCAAAATAACAAGTCATTGCAACAAGTAATCACGTCAGCCTTTGTCTGCAGCCAGGGTACTCAGACAGCAAGGACTGCCATAAATATCTCACTGTGCGGCCACATGGACAAGTTGTTTTTACACCATAATCCAAAATATACTTGTGGGTATGATGGAGCTTGTCAAAGCAGGTCCTCACCAAACCATGGAAGCCAGGTGAACAATACAGCTGATCCCTGCATATCTAAGTGACAACTCACAGTCTGCGGGCATTGTGGGTTGTTTTGACAGATCTGCTGGCTCGTTTTCCTTTTCCATCCTCTCACATGTTATCTGGGCATGGCACAGTGTGCTGCTTTTGTCTGCAGCACCGCCGTAAAAATCCATGCAGTTATAGTAACGCCTATACGCGACAGCCACCTGACAGATGATGCTGAAGCGGGTCACGTGGCCTTTCAAAAGGCTCTTCAAAAGATTATCGACAGGATTCTGTGCATGTTCCAAGAAAAGACGGCCTTGCAGATGGCTGACGTTCCGAGGAATTCCACCCCATGCATGTCAAGTGACTTTTTTTCTGGCTTTTGTTGAAACAAGTCAGTCATTGCTGTACAATAGCCTCACCTTACTTTAATAGTTCCAAGAAGTGCACATTTTGCAGTGCAGAGATCTTTAATGACTGCTGATGAAAAGATACCAGACAACAGATCATTTAAAGTTACATTTTGTTTTTTTTAAAGATCGGACATGCTGTTTTTGCAACCACAACCAAAACATTCCAGTCTGACCACAAATCTATTTTTCACAAAACACACAGCTGGAGAAATTTTAGACTTTCAGCTTCACAACAAAGGTTTTATTTTTTTTTAGAGGTTTACGATTCTGTAATTTTCATACAGTAAATCCACTACAAGCATCCCTACAAAATTAGGGACTCATTTAAACGATATGAATTCATTAAGAGGAAATGATATTTAAATAACAGTTATTTTATTGATTTTTCTAGACTAGTCCAACAGTCTAGGAGGAGCAAAGGAGTGGACCAGGGACAGCGATCTTCCTAAGAGGCAGTCTTAGATAACTGTGTGTGTGCTGAAGGACATATCCTGGTCAGAAATGACTTCGAGATTCCTCACAGCGGTGCTGGAGGCTGATGTAATGGAATCCAGACTAACTTCCTGGTTAGACAATATCTTTTCTTGGAAGAACACTTTAACAGAGATGAAAAAATTCCCACATGTTAAAACATGAACAAACACAATAAAATAAAAGGCAAAAGGAGATCACTGACCAAGACAAGACCATATATAATGTTCCAGTCAGACCAGCCGGCTCAGGCTCAGGGTCTGGATGGCAAGGAAGCTTCCCCACAGAGGGTCGACATGGGCACGTTTTGGTGAAATGCGTGAGGCGGGACATCATCTCTGTCTAGCCAGCCTGTCCTTATCTGCCAGCAGAGGTTACTCATCCAGCTGCTTGATTCACAAGTCAAAAAATGTGCACACCCACACAGAGGCTTTCAGTTAACGGCGATTTAAATCTGCTAAGGTTAAAGTTACTTGAGGTCACCTCTCTCACTGCATTAATGAAGACAAGGGAAGTTCTTGAACAGATTCAACATCTAAGTTACACAGTGAGAAAGATGTTCATCATGCACAAGCAAGGACAGCGGCACAGTCAGATTGCAACATACACCACCGTGTTGCAAGTAGTTTGAGGCATCAACTAAAATAGTAAAGAACAAAAAGTAGACCGCCAAGAATAAATTGGCCTGAAAATATTCGAACAGGTCCACCACCTGTGGGCCTGACAGTCACTTTGGCCTGTGCTGAGCTACCACCAACTTGACCACTGGCATATAAGGCAAACAGAAACAGAATGCAGTAGTTTGGAAATCTTGTAAACCCAAATTTTATTCCGAACAAAACACAGGAAACACATCAAACGAAACTGAAATATTTTACTGTTTGGTGAAAATATTAGCTCATTAGCTCTCTATGATGCTCTTTTTATACCCAGTCAGATTACTGACACGTTGCCAGTTAACCTAGTTAGCTGCAGACTGTTCTTCCAGCTGTTTCTTTTTAGTACTACTTATATTTCCATCATTTTGTTGTCCCTGTCCCAACTTTTTTGAGAAGTGCCACTGCCTTCAACTTCAAAAGGAGCTAATGGTATATAGCTCATATATAGCTAAAATCATTAGCTCAAAATGAGCTAATGTATAGCTCATATATAGGTGTGCTGGGAGAAATGATCAGGTGTGCCGTGAAAGATTATCTGGTTTCACCTGACTATTAGTCTAAGCGACTGGCGTGAGTAACGGCAGAACAATTACATCCTCTTCCACTAGAGGGCAGTGCAACTTCTTGCTTCAATTAAATGGGTTGCCAACAGCCAGTAAAACAGAAGAAGACGAAGAAGAAATCACATCATGCTGCAAGTGAGACAACGCAGCGCATAATCCGGTCTTTAAGTGATGACGTGATGAATCCTGCTTCCGGGCCCAAACTACTCTGCGTTTAATAGGGCTGTTGTGTTTTTAACATGTTTTAATGCTTTATATCTTGTTCTATTTAATTTCAGCAAGCCCCTAAAAACAGTCAGTGATCACTGTCGGCCTCTCTCGGTTTTTATTACCGCTAATCATTTTAAAGCTCAGTTTTTAAAACCTCACAATGTAACTACAGCCCAGCCCATGCAGTTTTAATGACTAACCTTATATTGCAGTTGTTCTCCTCACTGAAGTTTGGTCCGTTTACAGCATCCTGCCATGCAGTTACATTTGTCCCTAACCATCAGGAACCCTCACGTTAACTTTTATCGAGTGGAAAAAAGTTAGCATTCATCCTCCAGCTTCACTGAGTTTATGTTATGCTAACATAGCTGTGTCACGTAGCACATCATTATATACCAGCTAGCCCAACTTCAGTAACCCTACAAACGTCACAGCTGTTTGCTTTCCTGTCTTAATTTTTGTCTGAAGTGATAGCAGAGCTGTACGTCTTAATTTGTTTCAGAAATCCCTCAGTCAGAACATGGTATATTATATTTAGATGGAAATTAGCGAGCTAACTTCCTGCTTCCGTTAAATTTAATAAATTCTGTTTTCATGGATGCCTGGATTTTAAACTTAATTGTTACACCTGGTAGAGCAACCACAATGATCATTTTATTAAAAATGAAAGAATTTAGAAAGTTTTTCAACTCTCAGTGATGCTGCAGAGATCGTTTGACTTAGGGACCTGCAGCCGAGTTTGGGCCCAGACACGGCTAATGACGTCAGACTTAAAGACCGGATAGCAATAGATAAATATTTGAAAAGAAAAAGTATTTAGTCTGACCCGGGTCCTGGAGAAAATTCAGACCCAGATGAAGGCCCTACCATGAGTAGTGGTCAGAAGAAAGAAAAAAAAAGGTATACTGGGGACAAACCGAGCCAATTCCGCTATACCTGGTGCATGGGGAAAAATGATCAATCTGCTTTTTGTGACATTTTTGTTTGGTGGTGTGCCATGTGATTCTTCTAATGTGAAACATGTGCCGTGGCTCCAAAAGGTTGGGAAACACTGATATAGCTAATATCATTATCTCAAAATGAGCTAATAATGTAGTTAAATGATGCAGCTTAATGCTGAAAAATAATTGGCATGCTGGCCAGAGGGGTATACTATGAAGGAAGCTCAACGTCGCTAGGATTTCTTGGAGTTAGCTGGCTCAACAAAACTTAAACCCACAGACGGAGATAATGGGTATTGTGATGGTTATCAGTGTTATCTGCTAACCTGGCTTTCTGCTTCAGGCTCTTCAGGGGCTGATGTTTATTTCTAATACAACAGCCTCACATTAGAGCTCACAGTACAACCCACAGCCCAGTTTAAAACACTAGCTCAAACACGTCTACATAGCTTATTTACAAATCTAATATCTCTCACATAAACAGGGTATATATCTACCAGTACTGTCAACCCATATGTAAAAGTATTGATTTTTCTGTAGCGAAGAACTGAATTAGGATCAGCTTACAAAAAGCAGCTTGCTGAGACAAATTATACATCAAATGTTCTGTATAAGCATTAAAAGAAATAGCTCAGGATGCAGGAAGAAATGTTTTCGAATGTATTCGTCCACTTTTCACAATCCTCTGAGGTCTTCTATCTATCTCTACAGCTGTTCCTCTTAGAGCTATTTTAGCTCCTCAGAGAGGACTGCAGGCAGCATTGCAGAATCAGATCGACAAGTTTTGACAGGAGTTTTACTGCAGCAACTGTGGAATGAGCTGCGAGTCAAACAGCCAGCTTCACCAGGCCCCCGGGTGAATGCTCGAGAGGTCGAAGCCAAAGAAAATGTACCTGAGCATCAAATGGAAAAGGAACTGATTGTAGATAAATAGGTGAGTCATCTGGGTACCTGCAGGGAACAACCTGTAGCTGACTTTGTCCTTGTTAACATCTGGCAACTGTCAGTGAGGGAGATGTTTAAAAGAATTCTTTCGACGCTTTTCTTTTAAGCAGAACACCGTGCACTCCACATGTCATGTTTACATGCCACTATTGCATGTCATAGACTTTGTGCATTCTCCAGCCATTAGTCTGTGCTTTGTCATGTATCCTTGACTTTTAGACATCCTGATGCTGCAGGATTTAAAGGGAGTTCTTTCTCCCCAGTGAGATTGTTGAGGTTCACTCTTTAATATGGCATGGATCTTACCTACAATATAGAGAACTTTGGGATAACTGCTGTTGTGAACTGTCACTTAAAAATCAATTGAACTAAACATACAAAAAGTAAAAAAAAACTTTCTAAAAGTCCCGTAGTTAGTTAATTGTCTTTACAATCCCTTTTGCTCCCTCTTTTTTTTATCCAGGGATTTTATGTTTTATGGATTTTATGCTGTGAGGATTATAGGTATGGGTGAATAGCTGTTATAGGGGTTTATCAGATAGTTACTGTAGTGAGACAGACAAGCATTCACGCCTATGACAATTAACCCAACCAGTGCATGTCTTTGAACATGTGCACTGGGTAGAACATGGAAACATGAAAGTAATCAACACATCTATGTGCTGTCAGTCAGCTTGCCTTCCTCTGCATCGTGGTTCCATAGTGTAGTGGTTATCACGTCTGCTTTACACGCAGAAAGTCCTGGGTTCAATCCCCAGTGGAACCAGCAAACATTTAGCAAAACCATCATAGTGTGAAGTGTTTGAATAATTGCAACCTCCATTTCTTTGGATTTAACACAGAAGCGAAACATCAGCCCCCTCCATGCACAGTCTACTAAGATAATAACACTGCTTAAACCAGTATATGTGATAATGTTGCACCCCTAAATCTGACATCTCAGTCAGAACTACAAAAGTAAACCAGCAGTGATTGGTTATTATCTGTCACTCACAATTAAAGTAAAAAAACGCAAAACATAATATTTGCTTTAATATTCCGATGTGTTTTCAGCAGTTATGATCCCAAACTTAACTGTAACCTTAAGTCTGTCCTCTGGAAATCAGAATATGTCATTTTGGATTACTTAAGCAGTGAGGATGTGCCTCAGGAGGAGGTAGAGCAGGCTGTCTGCAGGTCAACCTTCTGATTAGTAGACAAGGCCGAGTGCTTAGGGTTGGAAAAAAGTGCTTGTGTGAATAAGGCTTATAGAAAGAAAGTGGTCAATGGGAGTACTACTACGACTAGTAATGATAATAATGATAATAAATTTTACTGTCACACATTAAAAACTATTTACATTTTTTCAAAAAAAAAAAAGAAGAAGTTTGTTTTGCTTGTCGCTGCAGTGGGTAAGGTTAAGATTATCACCCATGATGACATCAACCTCAGCGCAAAAAAAGTTACATAACATAACTTCCACTATTTGGAATCTTGAGAATCCGTTTGAAATGGAGATCCTGAGTGGAGTCAAAGTCAGGACTGAGAAAAAACTTGGCACTGGAGATAAATCTGAGCTTTAGTAGTTTGCGGGAAGGAAAAAAGAGCTAAAATCATAGGCTGAGGTGCAGTCGGTGCCACTAAGAACTAAATTTTAACTGAGTCAGTGCACATTCACATGCAATCCCTACCAGCACACATTTCTTACTCATTCGTACTGTGCATAAGGAGGCTAACACCCTTGCATACACACAGTGCATTAAGGGCGTTGTCCCCAGATGATGAAGCAAATCTCTGAGGCTCCTGAATGAAAGCATCTTGGCACAAACATAATGATTACTTCTCCTGCCAGCCAAACTCAGCGGTGACTCCACCCTTTCTGTCATTATACCCTTATTCTTCTTGCTTAATTGTTGACTTTCTTCTGTCAAAATATCAGGTTCTTTTGTGTCATGCAGCCTCAGCAGAGCTGCTCGCCAGCGGCGTTATCCTCCACCTGTCACATCACGCAATGACAAACAGGTATCGTCGACCTGCAAAGCCATAATAAAGTGGATGAGTCGATACAGGGCAATGAGTGACTGTGATTCCTCACCGTTTTTGTAAAGAGCTGGCAAATCTATTATCTCCTCTTAGGTAGGATTCTTTTGTGGAGGTGAGATTTTTCCATGACGTCAGCAACCTTGTATCTTTGCAAATCAGAGATTTAAGGTTGTTATCGCCAAGATTAGTTTTCTCTTTTTAATTTCTTAACCATGCCGGTTGAGTTTGGTTCATTCAAATAGTTTTATCTATCTATCTGTCTGTCTATCTATCCATCCATCCATCCATCTATCTATCCTCGTGTATATACTGCACATATAGAAGCTACTTATCCCTTATTTATTCCATAATTTATTCCAGCATCTTTTCACTATTGCATGATAAAAATAAATACGCTATACATGCATTGTCAGTGTTGTCTGTTGTCTATAATGTTATGTACACTGAGAGCAAAGAAATAGCCTTAGGCCAGTTCCTTGTATGTGTACACATACCTGGTCGATACAGCTGATTCTGATTGGTTACTGGTCAAAGATCTATGTTGTATGTTTTAGTAAGAGTTTTGCTTATGAGGAAGATAACAGTTTATTCTTATTGTCGCTATCTGATTGGTTCAGTCAGACAAGCTACACAGTGAACAGCTAGAACAGTTAAATCAACTTTAGCAATGAGCTGTGCATGGTCAGCTATGACAGCCCAACAGCACTTTCATCCAACACTGAATTGGACAAGCAGAAGAAAATGGATGGAAGTAGTAATATAGACTGTAAATAAAAGATGGACAATGGCACCTTGCCGTCACGCATTAGTTACTGGTCACTGCATTTTTAGAGCCAGATGTAACCATATTTGAGAGAGAGGGTGAAGTGCAGTGGCGTTATCAGCTAATGCTACCAAGCACAGCTAGCAAGCTGAATCCAAACTGAAAAAAGTATTAGAACGTTTTTGGAGAGTCTGTACCACACAGAAAGCCATATTATGTAACTAATGGATCTCTTAAAATGCTCTAAAAGGCAGTAACAGCATAAAGTCCACTCCATATCAGTGACTTCAGTTAATGAAGGTGTACTCTATCACCTGCCGTCAAATAACTGACCAGTTATGTAAAGTAATTCCATTCAATTCAATGCCAAGTCACAACATAAGTCATCTCAAACCACTTTACGAAGCAAAGACAAACTTTATAAAGTTATTAAGAAGAACTATACAGTCCTAGAGTTTTAGGTTTGAATCTGCTAGCAGGCTTTTCTCCGAGAGCTCTGGTTTCTTTCCACAGTCCAAAGACACGCGTGTTTTGTTAACTGCTGACTCTAAACTGGCCGTAGGTGCGGATGTAAATGCGAATGCTTGTCTGCCTCTATGCGATAGACTGGGGACCCAGATGGTTGCAATATTTGGTTAATATTTCTGACCACTTGATGAATGTGGTATTTACTGGTTGCTGTGTGGCACTGAAGTGGGCTTGTCAGAGTGATTCCTCAGCCCCTTAAACCGCCACCCCTTCATTATAACAACTGCTTTTACAGCGGCGACACAAATAATATAAAACATGTGTCCACCAGTTATTTCCTATATAATAGAGTTTGGAAAGCTGGAAAAATAAAATGTAAGAAACACCAGATAATTTATTATTTTATGAACATTTTTATTATTTCGTTGCAGCATCATTACTGCACAAACAAAAAGCAAAAATAAACCATTGTTCTTATTAATTGGAACATAAACAATTTGATAATTTTCTTACACACATTAAGTATCAAAACAAAATTAAACAAACTCACGAACGGCTGATCTAAAATCCCATTATTAAAAAAAAGGAACAAAAATATCAATATTATAATAGGAAGTAAAACAAATATTTACAAAATCTTTTGATGAAGCTAAAACTACAGTATGTACACAGTGGGTGGTCAGAGCTCCCTTCTTTAGAGAGACAGGAGAACTTGTTCCTTGGGATAAAAAATAAAATAAAACAAAACAATCAGATTTGAAATAACAGGATGCGTTTCCCCTAACTGAACACACACTGGTAGGATCTGGGTCGAACCTTCAGCCTCAATGCAAACAGGGCCAAGCTAATATGACAATAAGGATGATGCAGCTGTTTAAATGTTCTGGCATCACGCACCCGTTACAGACAAGAAAACACCACTACGTCTGAGTATTTGCTCACAAAGCTTGTTGTTTTAAAAGAACAAAGAGGCACAGTGCTAATGGTACAAGACACCTGGGAAAGTAACAGCAGCAGTTGGGATTACAACAGATGTTTTCATTTTCAGCTGCTTCAGTCTTAATGCTGCACGTTTCCACCTGCAGACAGAGTCTTGCACTCTCTGGCTCCACTTTAACAGCGGGTGTATTTGTTTTATATTTTAACCCTCCTGTTTTTTTTTTTTTTAAGGGCTCATGACAAGACCAAAAAAAATAAAAATTATAGACAGCTCTTAATCATTTCAGCTTTAAAATGTCTGCAGATGGCAGTTGTTCTTATTACAGGATCAAAATGCTGGACCTCTGAAATGCTGCTGCTGTTACATTCTTGGATTATTTGTTTAAAGAGACTGGGTGTGCACGCACCGTTCGCTTAGAAAAACCACTTTGGTTGCAAGATTGTCGTCTTCTGTTGTAATAATCAGTGTAGATTTTGCACTGTTTTTATATTCTTGTTGTCATTTCAGAGTACAATTTGTCTTTAATGTGTGCATTATACCAAAACTATGCTCACCAAGTATCAATCAATTCATTAATATAATTAATAACAGTCCCTCAAGGCGCTTTATAATAATCTGAGAATGTAGTGGCCTTGCTTTAAATACGTTTAGATAAAAGGCTCAAGGAGAATCACAAAAGCCCACGAATTTCACCGAGCTTTACAGTTTGCCCCAGTTGAAAGAAATCTGACAGGTAATGTAAACATACTGTACAGTAGATTTTAGAAATATCCTTAAGATATTCATCTATCTCACCTATCTCATATAAAAAGACCCAACAGACCCCAAGTCAATCTCTTTAAGGCTGTGTCTCTGTGATGAGGCTGTGCTGAAACTCTGTGGGTGGTGGATCTGGTCTGTGGAGAAGCAGCATGCTAGAGAAAAAGTGATAAAAACAGTCTGTAGTGAACTCTACAAAATAAGGTAGGTAAACGTAGTGGGTGTATGCCTGCTGGTTTATAACTGAGGCATGAAACCGTTCACTGCCACTGCACATCAAAGATTTCACTGCCTCTGAATGGTGAAAAACAAAACAAACAAAAAAAAACAGTCTGAACTCCAGCACTCCTGTTATTGATCAGCGTACTAGATTTACTGGAAGACGTTTAAGTCTGTTCTGAACAGAAGCCGGACGAGCACACGACACAGCTGCTAATCCTTTTACCGTGAGATGGTTTAGATCTCCACGTGAATCGTGTTTTCGACACCTTCGGGAAGATGGTGTACTTGCCGATGACTTTTAGTGCCGTTCACTTTACAGCATCCACTACTTGATAACATTTTCCCACGAATAGTGAAGGTTTCCCGTCTTTAGTGCTCTGCAACATGGTTTCCTGTTACTGGGAAGCATGTTGGAAGAGCACTGCCCAAAAACAGTGTGGGGGCTAAAAGCCTTCTATGCTTTTCAAATAAAAGTCAAAAAGATGCAAAAGCCCCATCGATTAAATGCTAAGCATTCATGTGAATGTGCACTTCCTGTTTTTTCAGTTAATAGGGCTGCCTGTGAGAGCGTAATGTACCAGGCGCACGGTATATTATCACAAACCTGATTACATAACACAGCTATCCACCCATCTCTATCTTTCTTGGGTTGAAGTGTTGAATAAATACAGGACAATTAAGAAAAAAGAGAAAAAAAAGAGGGTGAAAAACAGCGCTGAATGGAAAAGGCAAGCAAACACAACATGACCTGTTGTCATAGGAGCTCTGTTGCCGCGGCAACAGGTAATGTCATGGATACAAACATTGGCAAATTGCGCTGCGCTGTGAGCTCAACAGGTATTACCTGTATAGAAAAACAGGCAGAACTAGGTGATGATTAACTTTTTCGTGCAGAGTTTTCTGATTCTGACTGATCTTTTTTCTCTTTTCTTTCTTTTCTTTTTTAAAAGACCCTTGAGAGGGAGATTGTACCACAAGGAAGTTTCGAAGTGGGATATGACTCAATAACATTCGGTGGGAAAAAAAAAAAAAAAGGTTGTCAAGTATAAATTTCAATACATTTGTCATATTATCAAACACACATACGCACACTTACAGACAAGTATGTACACAGGACAGGCAAGTGTTTCCACCTCTTAGTTACAGTTCATACCTCAATAGATAACAGGCGGTGACAGTGATGAAGATGATGATGATGTTGGCAGCAGATTTGTTTGAAAAGTTCATGGTGTTGTTGGTGGTGGTTTTCTTTCTTTTTTTTCCCTTTACTCTTTTTTTAAATGCAGCAGAAGAAAGTTTTCCAGGATTTGATCAGAGTCCCAAGTCCTGATTGGAAAGTCTGCACAGGGGGATTCGAATTGAGATTCACGAGCTCTTCGTGAGAGAGCTTGTGATTTAGGACAAACTCAAAAATCACCACAGTGGTCGAATTTCTTTGCTAAACCGTCGGCTCTGGTGTGAAGAATTCAGCAAACACTGCAGCGACTGAATGCAGATAGATTTTTATCTGACATGGAGCAGCTCCAAAAGTCTTGCTCTGTTATCATCTGCCTGGATCCCCTTTCCTGTTTGAACAACAAATGAAACTAACCGGGTGAAAGAGCAGCTAGTAACTGTAAGGCCCGTTCACCCGACATGTTGACAACAGATATGCAGGTCTTTTATTTATTTAAAAACTCGTTGGTGTAGCACCTACGCTGGAGTTTATCCACGGGTAAACTTCACGTGCGGTGCAACTTCTAATTAGATTTTTGGACAACTCATGAAATTAAACACCAGAGCACTTGGAGGTGGGGTGATTTTGGTTTTGTTTCTGACTCTTATAAAGCTGATTGGTTCAGGCGGCTGTCTCTTTATGCGCAATGGAGTGTGTCTGTATATGCAGGTATATTTGGTTTAGTTCTGGTGACGCTTCATGTGCAGAGCCAAATGGTCCGAGCGTGAGAAGCAGCGGCTGCAGGCGATGCACTTGAAGGGTTTGGCCCCGGTGTGTTTCCGGTAGTGTCTGGTGAGCTCGTCGGATCGAGCGAAGCGCCAGTCGCAGTTCTCCCATGTGCATCGGTATGGCTTCTCGCCTGCAAAAAGAGAAGAGGAGAGCATAGAGGCGTCAGCTATATTCTTCAGGTCTTTTCTTATATTTCTTAAAGCAAAGACAAGCGTGAGACATCAGTACACACCAGTCAAATGTCCGAGTTTACTTGAACACACAACAGAAAGTGATTCCACTTTCACAGACTCAGTCACTCAACATAAATGTGAAAGAAACTTCCTTTAACATTCCGGATCGTGTTTTCTATCAGATATCATTTTAACTTGGATATTTCGGAGTGTTTGACGTTTGGCGGTTTGTTTCCTGCCCTTTGAAATATTACAGTGATGTCAGCACTCTAAAAATAACATCCCTTCACAATAAGACTTGCGTAGCTGTATGACGTCTGTGTGTAGTTGTATTTCTAAATGTGGGGGGGCTTGTTTAAATGGCAGTTAGCATGCACTTTTGGTGTTTATGGCTTCCTTCTGTAAAAACTCCTGTCTTACTTCAGCGAAACTAAACCGAGATAAAAATCTCATGAAGCAGTGTTTGAGACAATGGGTTCAACCACTGTGACGGTGGCATGCATAAAAACAAGTGTCAAATTGTGAAAGGAAAGATTTGAGTTGAAAATGAAAAAAAAAAACTTGTCTTCACATGAATTAACAGAAGGGAAAAATGAAAAAAGACACAAACAATTAAGGAAATTTTGCAAGGATCTTGCAGCAGTGTGTGTGTGTGTGTGTGTGTGTGTGCTATCCCAGCTCACTTTATGGACATTTTCAGCTACAGTTTCAATTATCAGACTAAGCGGGTACGAGGGAGAAAGTTAAGAAGGTTGCTTTTCCTTTTTTTGTAAATATAAAAACAGCAAATCAAGTTTTTTTGCAGTAAAACTTGTTGACTTCAAAGCATTAAATATTAACAAGCAATTTTCTGTGTGTGTGCATCATTCTTTTACATCTGAATCCTAAAGAAACTCCACATAAACAGCGCACAGAAACCGTTGTCAGCACTGCAGTCTGTCTTCTCTCTGATAATATTTAACTGATGAGCGAGTCTGAATTGGATAAGCAGAAGAAACATTCTATTCTATCAGCTCAACTTTGTGTCAGTCTGCCAACTTTCTAATGTGATTATCATCAAAGTATTTTGCCTTCACAAGAATTAGACTTGTTT
This sequence comes from Etia nguti, assembly GCA_015106755.1. Classification (NCBI taxonomy): domain Eukaryota; kingdom Metazoa; phylum Chordata; class Actinopteri; order Cichliformes; family Cichlidae; genus Etia; species Etia nguti. Next base: position 31,669 of record VUQG01008492.1, on the reverse strand, counting down.
TAATATCCCAACTCAAGCGAGTGAACATCAATAAGACTGACAGTTTGTCTGTAACCACTGAAAGCGGCCTTTGTGTCAGGAGTCTCAGAGCACAGCACGAGTCGTTGTTACAGGTTGCAGGTGTGGCAGTGTTTGATTGTCACACTGCACATTAATAAACGTAATTGTGAGATTGTACATAATCCATTTTTTTTGTTGTTGGAGGGGAGGCTGTGGCTTTGTGCCATTTCCTGGAGACTGAAAACAAAATTTTTCAGAGGCGTGGATGTAAAAACTAGATTTGCGTTGTGTAACCCTATAGGCTGACAGCCTGCTTTGTTTTCATGTCATCAGTTGCTTTTTTTTAAATCCATGTTTTAGAGAAAATTAAAAGGATTATTGGAGAAAGTACATCTTGAACTCTTGCAAAAGCACAATGTCCCTGAATTGTTGATTGTCTGGGACATAAATCATATTATGCTCCTGTAATTATAAGGTAACAGTAATGGGTAGTAATAGGTAAGAAGGTATAATGACAGAGAACCTGTAGAATGGGAATTCAAAACACTGTGGAATAACGAGTTAAGTAAATCTAGCACGACAGTTATCTTTACCCCACCCAAACACGGACATTTCTCTGCTGTGCCACAACGTGCTCTTGCCAAACAGTGAGCTAATCATCAACAAAGAGAGAAAAAAAAAAAAGGCGCAGTTGAAAGGGTTGGTATGCACATGACAAGAGAGAAAGAGGGGAAAAAAGTCATCTTTCATAGCCAAGGTGGAAATTAATGTTCAGGAATCAATGCGAGGCCTGAGCACAAACATAAGTGAAAAGGAGATAAGCAAACAATAAAGGTCTGCTCAGGCCAGATTCCTTCAACTTTGAGTCGGTGCTTTCCAGCGCCAAAAGAAGATGAAAAAAAAAAAGTTCATGCCCTGATTAAAAGTTTAAATATGGCTTTTTCTTAAATGAAATGCCAGAGTTCCAGGAAAGTATCCAGACTAGATTTATTATTGGTTCCAATGCGGAATAAAAGCGATAGCTTTATACCTTGTACTGTTTGCTCACTGTCAATAGACTGTAGTGTTGTTGACATTCCAAATAAGCAATCCAGTAGATATTCGATGCCATAAAGTATAATTTCTAAGATTCTAAGTCCTGCCTGGTAGGCTGAGGTAACCTATCAGGCAGTGTTGAGGGAGTGTGCCTCTCGTCGGCTGTGTGGGCCATCAAGTGCTCATTATTAGCATGGGCCCTGTTTGTGCTGATTAGATAGCTTCTGTTATTGACCATCAATCACCAGTGACAGCCATTAATGGAGTGAGTGGGTCCAAAGAGCAAAGGGGGGGGGGGATTTTAGGTGACAGGAAGGAAATGACATGGCAACATTTTGTGTGTCTCATCCTAAAAAAAGTGGACTTGCAATTCACATTTCCAAATATTTTGTCCTCAGTTAGTCCAGCCACCATTTAGGACACTCTTCTGGGCAGGTACAAGCTAAAAATAACAGGACCCCAAGTGCGTTAGCTCGGATGGGACCGTGGATCATTGGGTTTTCTCTACTATTTTCAAGGGTCTTTACCTTAAAGTGCCTTGAGATTACTCCTCTTGTTAACCGACTCTAAATAAATAAAAATTAAATGGAAAATAAATCTGATTATGAACGCGTTAATGGATTTTAAACAATCCAACCAGCCCCGAAACCCCACATTACAGGCACTCCAGCCTCCTTTGAGGGCAATATCCTGTTTCTAGAGGTAACCGCACTTGATGTGTGTGAAGAGGTGGAGTGCAAATGTCTCCATATAAAAGGTTTAGGTTCTCAACCCACAGGTGTGTTTGGTTTTCCTCTATAGCTGTGCTGATGGGGTGAAAAGCACAGACGCCTCTCTCAGACTATTATCCCTGAAAGCTACAGCAAACAGGACGGTGAAATACGACACACACACACGCACACACACACACACACAGAACAAACAGACTTGACTGGTATATATATAGACGGTGGATAAAAAGAAGAAGAAGAAAAAAAACTTACATAGGATCCCTTCCTTTAGTCAAAGGGGGAAAAATGGGTTTGTGGGAGATTTACTACACATGCATGAGAAGGTAAAAACTGACACATCCATCATGTATTTGAACGTCATGCACTAGAAAAACTGAGCTTTGAAAATACCGAGACATTTCACAAAGTAACTTTTTTCTGGCTGTCAGCACTGGTAAATGTTCAAGTGGAAATGGAAAATTTGCACGACTTCGCTGTGTATTTTTAAATCGCTTAACAGGGACGCTTCCTAAAAGGTACCAGTACTCAAAAGACTTCACAGGCATTTGTGTAGCTGTTTGATCAGGTGGCTGATTACAAACGGCAAAGCCATTATCTCTCTCTTTCTCTTGAATGCACACATATTTTAATGAATGCATGAAACACACACATTTAGAATCCTGACAGAAACATGCGACATGAAAACTTCTCTGATTGGGGTCTTAACTTGTGCATAAAACACAAGACTAGTTTTTCCAAGTTGTTTTTGTTCATAAAAAAAACGAAACAAAAAAACAACAGATTTTCTAACCTAATGCATTTCTATACCTTCTGCTTAATGTCATACATGGCAATGCACACTCCAGTAGAATACACCAGAAATGTAATAATAACATTTTATAACCACCTCTGCCTGGCTTTACTGAGTCAAAGAGCAAACATTTTCAGGCTCTTCAGGACGCCAATAAACTCTTTGTGGACCTCTTGGCTTTATCAGCTCACTCTGTGTTTGTAAAGAGGGCTGGAGGGTTCCCTAATCAAACTGATAGTATTTTACTCTTTAGACACACACATGTACACACACACACACACACGTACACACCAAAGCAACTGCAAAAGCCAACGTGAAGAGCTGGAGTGGCTGCTGAAGCCACGGTCAAGGTTTCGCCCACGAATCAGTGGGAGGTGGAGACTGTTATCGCAGAGGTGTTGATGAGCATAGATAGCGATGCACTTAAACAATATTTACATCAGATGCTCACTCGGGGGGTTCATGCCGATTGCCTCCACCGAGGCCGCTTGGGTGCTCTTCCTCTTCCTCATTCAAATAGGTGACCTGTATGTGCTCCATCATGTTAAATGTTGTTCACAGTAGTGAATTACATATATAGCCAGACCCTTCCTCTGTATAAAATTAAAAGTGACACACTAAATGCACTTTAGAAGAAAAAGGTTAGCTTATTTTCCATAAAGTGTAATCTATAAAAAGATTGAATGCGAATATATTTTAAGGCTTCCTCTTGGGATATGTTACAGACACGTGTCCTCTGGGATTGATAAAGTATTTGGATTCTGACTCTAATGTATTGAGTATAGCAGCACTCCTACATTGGGAAAGCATCAATATATCATGGCAGTGTCATATGTTAAGCTGTTATGCAATTTCCAAATCTAATCTTAAGCATAAGTAAGCATAATGTTACATTAGTCATTACTCTTTACTCCTAAATATTATTACTTCATGTCCTGGTTTAGTACAGCGGCACTTTATACCTCAAGATTTACTAACTTCCATTACTTGAATAACTATATCACCAAAGCAGCTACTACATATCTAACTAATCAATGGTTATGAATTTATGTTTCATTGTCTTTTTTGGTAACACTTTCTTTTAAGATCTTTATAATAAGTATGAGTTAATAGGGAATGAGAAGATTATACACACGTATTATAGCATAATATTACGGTAATTAGTGTTTATCAGTCTTGTAGCTGCAAAAAAATAGTTAAACATTAATTACACATTATTATATAACCTTAAGTGACTTTGTGGTGTAGGGGTTAATGCCTGGAAGCTCCCCAAGATTGAGACTTGGAGGAAACAAAACCCCAGCATCAAGGGGGTCGTATATTAGATCAATCTGCAGTGATGACTATTAGGAATAAGGAAGAAAAGAAAAAAATATATAAAGAACGAAAAATGTATATCTTATGATTGAATTATAACCCAATTCAATGATGTTAATGGCCATGTAGTCTTATTCAGAATAAATTTATTTCGGATTATGTAAATGTGTTATTATTAGTCTTCAGTTTTTTCGTCTCATTATCTTTTATGCAGTAAGTAAAAAAGTAATAAGTAACTATAGCTTATTAAAGTACCTTAAAGTTTTGCTGCAGAGGGATTGAAAAGTAACCAAAGATTTGGTCACATTTAAAAGTAAACTGGAGCCAAAAAGTCTACAAACCTACTATGCATCAAAGTCTTCACCATCAGCCAGTCCTAACACGCAGTGTGTACAGACGTTAGACCATACTAGACAGACAAATACATTTACAGCAATTTCAAGTTTCCAGTTCACTTAACATGCATATCTTTGACCTGTGGGTGGGAATCTGCACATAAAGAGCTTTACTTAAAGGGGATTTCAAGCTCAATGAGCCTTCAGATTGTTCGACCATATATGTATATACATTTAAACCCAAGCCCAGACGGGGACCTGCAGTCTACAGCGACTGATTTGTTAGCAAAATCATCATCTAGAATGGAACAATAAGTTGCAAAAGCACATGTCTGTTACCCTGGGAAAACATGATTAATGCTTTGTGAAAGACTTATAGAATATTGTATTGTATATACACACACACACACCCCCAAGGAACTTCCTGATACTATTGCCTTAAGAAAAACAACTCATGTCTCTCTGGCAGTGAACTGAAACAGACATAAATGAGGGATGATGTTTCACCACATTAAAGGTTCTGTGCCGGCAGACTGTTGACGCAACGTATGGGGTAGTACCTCACAGGGAACCCTGTATGCACAGACTGACACCAGTGTTAGCAGGTATACATTACTGTGTAGTTGTTAATGAGGCATCTTAATTAAACACTTTTGGGTTAATCGGGATCAATAACAGCCAGTTTGTCACTTTGATCACCGTGGGTAGCTGCTGGTTCGGTGGTATAAAACGGTGGGAGACAAGACTCTCGGTAGATGTCTCACTTTTGTATTTGTGACTGGTTCATAATTACACACCGAGTAAACAAACACTGCAATCCTATCAGTCCTATCTATCTATCGATCTACAGAATGTAAACATGGGTGTAAACTTGGCAGGTCCTGTTAAGATACTATGTGAAGATTAATAATAAAATAACGATAATATCTCTAGAAAAGTAATAATTCTTGGAATGAACGGCAATACAATGCAATGAGTCTACAATGTGTGTTATGTTATCTTTTTTTAATTTCTTCGATAAGAAAACTACCTGCAGCATTCTGTATGAGTTAAAGGTGTGGACTGCTTCTACTCAGACAGGCAAACAGAATCAATTCCAGAAAAGTTAATGCCCGAGTAACTTTAAAAAGGTCAGTGTGAAGTCAGTGGTAACTTTATAGTTTTTGGTTTACATTTAAGGTGCAATATTACTAACCGATTCATACGTGGGCTCGTAAGTTCAGCGACCCAAATGAATCTGAGAATAAAGGGGGGCCTAGAACGCAGCTCTGAGGCACTCCACAAGCACAGTATGCAGATGCCTGCTCAATAGATAAGCCAAGCTATTTTTAAAGCTGATGTAAAATGATGATCCAGCAAATCACATTTGTTAAGGAAATACTCATAAAAAAACTAAACCTTGTGTCATATATACTGTATCGTGTCATGATATGCTTCAAACACTGGCATGGGTTTTGTAAATTTCTTTTGATTTGCCTTAAACATTTCCTGGAGTTCAGAACAGTCGGTGCAATGTTTCTTTTACATGCTCAACTTATGAGTCATCAACTGAATGCAAAACAAGACCAAACAAGCCTGGTTGGCCAGACTGCAAGTGAAGCCTGGCGGTGGGAACCGTGGACTGACCAGAACAAGTAAACCAGGAAACCTTGGTCAGTGACATGTCTGCTGCTGTGTGATCTGCTAACCGTGACGCACTCTTTGAAATGAATGCCCATCACTCCATCACGCATTCAGCCTACGTCCAGTAGCGGTCTGCTAGTAAAACGCATTCAGTGGCTGCATCGACTTGCCAAATGAATATAAGGATGGGACGTGCACTGCGAGGTGTGTGTGGGTAAAATGTGAGCGTCTTTGTTCAGCTTTGTTAAGGCATCTGCACGTGCCAACTCATAAATTCACTGCAAGTCACACCTCATGACCCAGATCTAACGAACGTGGGCAGAATATGAAATTCGACATTGTAGGTCATAATGAAAGTGTCAGAATTTTGTCTCGGGCTACATTTGGTCATAATATCGTAACAAACCGCAGGTTTGGAACCACAACCAAAAATACTGCTTAGCCAGTGATACAGTAAATACTGTAAAGGTTACTTTGTTTTCTTTTGACAAACAACGGGCCTGAAACATGCGGCTGAAGCCACCGAGATCCACACTTGTCAGCGTACTCTTTAATTACTCTTGTTTTGTTTACCATTCTCACTGCATGTTTCGAAGCCCATTTGTCTTTTGTGCTGCTGTATCCTGCTGCTTCAACAGCCCAACTTCCCCACTGGGATCCATAAAATTTCATCTTATCTATTTATGACCGCAGAGAGATCTGTTTCTATTTGTCTGTTCATTCACGTGTTCACGCTTCACTCTGTCAATATTTTCACACTGGAGGAGCTCTGCAGCTTTAATCGCATGAGTAAATCTTCAAAATCCAGGTCTGGGAATTCACAGGTTTCATCTTACAGAAGGGAAATACATCGAAAACAGCCCCTCCGCCCCCCTGCTCCATTCTCCGAACCCCCTACCTTCCTCCTCCTGCATCCTCTGAAAAGGAACTGAAAAGCAGGAGTAACTGGTTTGGCCTTTATTTAACTGCGTGTCTTTGCTCTTTTTCTTTTTTTTTTTAACCCTTCTTTTCTTCGTACTACCCTCCTCCCTCGGCCCTTTGTTCTCTTTCACCAGGGACGCTATGAGGACAGGTATGAACATGTATAAACACAGTGCAGAAAAAACAAAAACTCAAATATGTTGCTTCTGTGCCTTTTCTTTTCACTGCGTTTACCTCCTTCATCAACATCATCGCTATTATTGTTGCTGGGTGTATCGAAACTGGTGCTGACATAAAGCATAAATAAATAAGCTTAATGCAACTGAACTCAGAGGATGATAAAGATGCATGACTGCAGCATGCTGCTGCTGCTTCATCACCTACAGTGTAAAGCTAAAAAACTAACTTCCAACCTTTGAATGTTTTGTGAATCAATCCTAAATTAAAATTGATATAAATTTGTAAATAATAGCAAAGATTGTATTTCAGTCCTCGGGGAGATTAGTTTCTTACCTGTGTGTGTTCTTTGGTGTGCCTTCAGATGGGAGCTCTTTGTGTAAACTTTGGTGCAGCCTGTGAGGAAATGACAGAGGATCATAAGCCAAGAGGACAGCTGACAGGAGGACACAGCACAAAATCTGTCTTGAACATACATAAAAATCTGTGAACCAGTGGCTTTTGGATAGCATAGATGTTGATGAAATTCTGAATCATGAGGCGTTTACTTACTCAGAACATATTAAAAGTACACCGTCTGGATAACATAATGCAACATCTTGCTTCTAATTTAATTGCAAATTTAGCTGAATAGCAAAGGGTTGTAGTGTTCACTGCATTGAAAAGTTAAAGGAACAAAGATAATATGTAGTATTAAAAAAAAAGAGAGTAAAGTAACTGATGTAAAGTTTGCTTTCAGCCATGTTTTTGCACATTTTCTCTCACAGTATTAATGACTGTGACGATTTAGTATGCAGGTCAGAGGTCGTGCATTGCTGAAAGATTTGCATGTGGGCTCTTGCTTTGGGTATAGAGTTTATTTACATTCAGTGACACTGGGAATTGAACTACTTCATGTGTGTGCAGATACGGGATTGAACCATGCTTTGTGTGTCTCAGCGGTAATTTACAAAAGACTAAGTGAGGCACAGGCTGCCCTGAGCCGGCAAAGTGCACCACTTTTCACCCTTTCATGTGATGTCACCAATGTCGTAGCAGCACAATAAGATCCCAGTACAGCGAGACAAAAGCTGAACCTGACTGGGCTTTGGGGGCATGTGGTGAGGCACAAAAATCAATGTGTTGCGCACATCCAGGTAAGCTGCAAGGTTTGACTTGTTCATGTTGATTTTGGAGACTCTGTTTTGCCTTGAGCATCACAATGGTACATACCGGTCCAAACAATAGAGCATGCAAATAAAAGTGAAGTCAGATAACGAAGTTTCATTTCACATCGGCTCATATTTTTATTTTCAATTCAGAGAAAACGTGGGTTTACTTTCTAATGGAGAAACTTCAGTTCTAAACAATAGTTTATAGCGATATGGAAACAGACCACCCACCTGGGTAGTCACAGAAGTGAATCCTCCTCTTCTCCAGCTCTGGGTTGTTTCGCCTATTGTATTTTGGACCTGTTAAGACACCCTGGCCGTGTGTCATCAGCATGGCATGATGAGACATCCCCGCTACCTTTATTCCTCCCATACGCTGCTGGTATGGGGGTGGGCCCTGGGGTGCTAGGCTCAGCAGCTCTGCCTGGCCGTCTGGGCTTCCGGGCTGGGAATTTGGTGGCGAAGGCGGTAGGCTGTGTGGCGCTGTGTGCTGGGACGAGTTGTTTGGAGAGTGCTGGTAGTAGCCGGGATGATGATGTGGCAGCTGGTGCTCTGCCATCATGTAGTTGCCGTTGGTTGTGGGCAATGTGGCGTTGCCGAGGTTCAGCATGGTCCTGCCGCTGCTGGAGCCGTGCGGTGAGGGACTGTTGTGCGATAGGGTCATGGTGAGGTCGGCACTGCTCGCGATGGGCATGTGGTAGACCTGCGGCTGTGGAGGTGGAGGTCCGATGTGAAGCTCTGTGTCCAAGTTTGGCTGCTGCTGCTGCTGCTGAGATCCTGTGGTCACGCTCACCATTCCTCCAGCGCTCATGTCCGGTTTTATGAAAACGTTGTTGACTACAGGCGGCACGCTGAACACCGAGGTGAAGTCCGGAAGGGCCTGGCTGGTTGGGATGGAACAGGGCACTTCCATCCCGGGTTCTGTCTTGATCTGCTGTGGCGTGAGGGTCTTGGTGTTGGGCCTGTAGAGGCCTGTTCGGAGGTGAGTGGTGCTGGGAAGGATGACGTTGATGTTGAGGCTGTATGGGGTGGCAGGTTTGTCCTCTGCGAAGTACTCGTCCACCACGGAGGCGCTCTCTCGTCTGTACTTCTTGTCGGTAGTGTCATTCGGGGTACTCAGTAGAGGACTGCTGTGCTGGGGAAGGTATTTGTCTAATTCGAGTTGAATCTGAAAAAGAAAAGGTACACAAAGTTAAGGGAAATACTTCACATGTGTACTAAAACTAGGGAAAAAAATATTCACACATTTATTTCACAAATATTCTACCACGCCCTTTAAACAACAACACATCATAAGCTGAGATTTGCCCACAACTGTTAGTGTTAAAACTCACAGATCCCACCCATCTACGACAGACTTTGGTGTTCACAGTTTTGGATTCTTTTCATGTGCTTTTGAGTCCTAATCTGATCAACATATGGAGTACCTGAATGCTTTAAGAGATTATTTGGTGAACGTGGATGGAGAAAGTTACGCCCATTCCATGAAAAAGAAAACACAGCATGGTTTATTTGGTACCTTTCTCCCAGCATCCTCCTTGCGTCATAGCTCACATTCCTGTTTCCTACTGAAGCTCAATGTCCTGACAAGCAGCCGCAAATGACAGTTGGGGCAGATAGCTAAAAAGGGAATTCACCTACAAGTAAACCTTATAATACTGTAGCCTCCAGGCCTGCTGAGTGCATCGCACCTGCTGTGTGCTTGAATGATCATCCACTGACAATTATGCAACTGCAGCAATAATCCTGGACACTGTCATATAAACATGCATACACTCTTACAGGTGATACACATTTAAAAACAAATATTTCCCTGCTGAAAGCTGAAAGCCTTGCCCCTTTGCTTTTACCGCGCAGCAGACTTTTGCCAGTAAAAATCCACTGGGACAAAGGAAGGGACGTGTTTTACATTTTCATTCCATTGGGATAAAGAGAAGAAGATGCAAACAGCCAACAGCGAGAGCAACGCAGGAAGAATTCCATTAAAAAAAATTGGAAAAAACAACAACAAAACTAAAAAAAAATGCAAATAGATTCAAACCTTCAGTTAAGTTTCATTTACACAGTGGCAGACCAAGCACATAAGTAATCTTGGGTCACTTTACATAGTCTGTTCAAGTCTTGTGATCTTAAAGATGCAAATCCGACAACTTCCCCTTGACCAAGCACTAGACAGAGGAGGAAACGTCCAATAGAATCACACTTAGAGAGGGCGACCATCTGCTGCGTCCGGTTGGGAGAGACGGAAAAGCAGAGAAAAAAAATATATTGAGAAACAACAAACAATACTAACAATGGACAGGCTGGCGGGGTCGGTAATCGTAGACCTGATGTACAGAATGAAAGAAGACAGAGATGAGAAAAGCCCAGGCTACTGAAAGAGAAGACAAAACTAATGACATGCAACAGTGCCAGGCAAATACCTGGAAATTAAAGGGAAATAGAAGAGACGCGCTGCATCATGGGAGGTCCCCATGGACGTATAGCAGCATAAATAAAGGGAGGGTTCCAGGCCATATAATCTAGTTCTAACTATAGGAGTAAAGAGCTCTACTGGGATAAAAACGGTAAAAAGAGGAGTTTAAGACATAAAGCAGGCAGGTCATTAATGGCTTTGCATATAAGGGGAAGGTTTTTATATTTGATAATTCATTTGTTAATTTGTTAATAACTCACCATTTTATAACTAGTAGCTAATTAGCTCTGTGTAAATAAGAAGATGTGATTGTCTGGTTCAGTGTAGTGACGGGATCACCAACTGTACAGCTTCCTTGTTCCTAACAAGTTTCTTTTTCTAGGAACTTGTGATTTCTCAGATATCTCACAGCGATGCATATAGAAGGCATCCCACTTTAGCGAATTACTCACTAAAACTTGCACCAAGGAGGGTTTAAAACCCATTTTTCACCCTAATTTTGATCCATAGTACTTACATCTCTATGATTGTATTTTTTATTTGTACTCGTCTTGCTAATTTAAAGACGGTGAGGCCTACATTAAAGGGAAAAAAAGCCTTTGAAAGTCCTTGGAGGAGGCCAAGAATATTGTAAAAGTGAGACACTGTGTGGGTGTCTGCTAAACAGGTTTTCCATGCAACAGGTAGTATTTATCATTACAACTACTAGAATGTCTGTTGAAGCACAAAAGAACCATTTTCAGGCGACGGGACTAAACAGGCAGAGTGAAGAAGAAAAATAAACTGCCGATATTTTCTTCTGATTAAGTAGAAAACATTTGATTTTCATCCAAAGTGCATCTTGGTACCATTTCTCATTCAAAGTCTACATGTGGACTATTGCTCCTTCAGAGGTGCACAAGCTATCAAACAAAAAGAAGGATCTATGCTGCAGAAGCCACACACTGTCTGTATACGATCATAAATGCACGTAGCTGTCTAATGCAGGCTACATATGTGCTGTACATATGCATGCAGAATTTCATACTGTTCATGCACACCAACTTACAGACAAATTAAAGATCACACACAAACAGGTAGAGAGTTGACTCCATGGGTGTGGCCGACAGTCTGATGCACGAAGAAGAGGAGGAGGGAAAAAAAGGGGGGGGAGAAAGCACCCACAGCTAAACCAAAACAAAGGCTGAAGGCATGAGAAAGGTGCAGTGAAACCTAAACACTGTCAGGTAAAAATAGACCTGCCAGACAAATCTGATCCGCACAATGACGACAGATATACACCCAGGATGATGGGAGGGAGGAGTGACCAGGTTAGAAAGAGTGGTGGGGGTGGGGGAAACCAGGAAGAACAAAAGTCCAGAGAAGAGAAGGAGAGAAAGCCACGTGAGCAGTAAAAGTGATGATTAATTCTGAAAGTGATAGTTATGTGTGAATGAGTGCAGCTAATCTAACGGGGACATCTGATTAGATTCAAAGAGATTGGAAATCTTTACAAATAAACTCCTGAATAAACTCACAAAATCAAAACCAATTACTGCGCTCTGCCAGTCACTGAAACATAATGTTCAATGACCAAAAATGTGTTATTTCAGCACCAGTTAATGTGCTTTTTGGGGTGATTTGAGATTGGAAGACAAGAATTATTTTAACTGATCGGTGGGAGAGTGAACTCCATGAACTACGCCCCTTCTGTGGGAGATCACAAATCCACAGCTTGCAGTAAAATCCCGCTCTGAAACGAGCCATTTGGGACAAATGACCTAATGAGGTGCTGATGTGTTCGAGGTCGCGTCCTGCAACCGAACAAAAGAGCATGGCGGGCTTGTTTCAATGCGCTTATTCTGCAGCGCTGCTTCAAGTCCCAGCCCCATCATCACACTAACACACACATCACTCTGTTAATAAGCTGCTGATGTATTTGCACACACAAACCTTGGGTGGTTACTGGTCTGTGTGCACTTGAACTTGAGGAATGTGTGCATACTGCATGAATATTTCTATGTTTAATTCAATTAATTTAAAAGGCTTGTCCCTGTTTTCACCGATGGTCGGTAACATTAAAAACAGAAAAAATAGGCAAATGCAATTAATTAAAGAGGCACAATTAAGAAGGGAAAACTAAATCTATGAGAAATCAAAGTGAGCAAAACTGATTTTGCAGTGAAACCGAGTTCTGGCCAAATGCACCAGTCGCTTAAGTGGTTTATAATGGAAATGCCTATCATGCATTTCAAACGGCCTCGATGCAGTGATTAGTACTATAAACATGACAAGAATATAACCCTGAGGGCGGGGAATAAATTGAGTATTATTTGTGTCATGTATGTGGGTTTTGATTTTCTGTTGGCTTATTCTTAACTTATTATTCATTGTGATTCTTTTCTAATCCTCGCCAAACAAACTCAATAAAAAAAGTCATTGTATAACGAATAAGCATACTCCTCGCGTGCGGGTTTGTCCGACCTTGTCTGCGAGAGCAAGAAACAAAGTACTAAAGACCGGAGCGAGCGGCAGCGCATGTGTCCTGCGCCTTTTTTGCATATTGCTATATGCACGTGTCTCTGTGTGTATATTTGTATGTGCGTGTTACTGTTAGAGCGTGTTTCCTGCAGGGCTAGGATAGATGGCCGTCATTCATCGCCGGTAAACTGCCCTGTCATCAGTGGAATCTGAGCACCCGGTGAAATGAAAGTCTTGGGTATTTACTGAGGGGGAGAAAAAAACTGAAAACAAAAACAGACTCTCTGTTTCCTTCTGACTGAGAGCTCCTTTCACGATGGGACACAAACAGGTTCTGTAGTGCTGGGGTGCTGGCAGCTGTCACCTTTGGGTGCCCTTGGTCATGTCCCCTTACTGGCCTGATGTTGATCTTTCTTCCTGTCAGCATCTGTACGCTGATACAAACACACACTATTCTGCTCACTGCAGGCGTTTCTCTCTATGCGCTCTTTTCCTGAAGGCATGAAGAGAACGGTCAGGGCTCTCATCAAAGAACATTTACAGAGAATACCAGCTACTCTAAAACACACATAATGTACATATTTTTAAGTTGACCAACTTTGCAAACGTGATCAAAGTACCCACGAGTAAAAGAAACCTCTTTAAAAATGCAATCAACTTGAAACGAGTCCCTGACAAAAGCAAGAAGCAATTCCTTCTCCTCTCTAAACACAGAAACGAAACTCTCCTGTCTCGACTCTCACCAGACTTCAGGAAAGGTTTAACGTTATCATTTCAGCCCCATAAACACGGCTAAGGTTAAAACCTCTCCTTTGCATAAGAGGATGTATTTCCTTCATTTGCCCTACAACTATTGTGGGTTTCTCTTTTGGCTTTAATTCATTAACACAAGAAGCACGGTGCTCTCAAAGGAATCCAGCGGTTTACAGTTCAGAAAGTCTTTTGTTTTATGTGGTAAATGAGGAGAATATCTCTGGGCAAAGACTGAGTTGGTTAATAATTGGAGAACATGTATAACTGTTCTGCTATGAATCCTTCTACCTGATAACAACAATCTCTTATCAGCTGTGTTCAGGTTTATGGGGCAGAGTGGGAGTTTCCACACTTCTGGCCAATTTCACATCCATTCTTAAAGGACCACTGTATCCTTTAAGGCCGACTAATGCAATGAGCAAAAACTTTACAGTACTCTTCAGTAATAATGTAGCATATACTTGTCTTTGGACTTGTTAGTATTTTTCCCTTCACAGTCACTGCAACCTTAAGTTTCCATTCATTATGAAAATTAGCTTTCAGAAACAAGCTTGCGTGAGGCTGTAATACACTGAACATATCTGCCATCATACTCAAGCTGATACGATTTCAAAACATCCACATTCTTTGCTTCTTAGCAGTAAGACATACTTCAAAATAAATATTGTTATTCTTCTCTAAAATATCTATGAGATCCACCACACGCACACCAGCTTCATTGACAATAGTGTCATTTTCCCCTACACCGAGTAGCCGTTTGAACCCTGATTCAAACCCTCAAAGCCTCCAAACTGCAGGGTCGATCCCCCTCCTCCTGCTAATTGCAAAACAAATGGCTTCTTCTGCACGCCAGTTTTCTTTTATGGCTTTCAGGAATGCAATGGTTGTTCGCCTTTGGATCTCCATAAAAAACACAGTTCTGCGTCAGGGCTCCCTGGCTGGGAATCAACAGAGCAGAAATCATGACAAGGTCATCAGGGCAACAACAAGACCTTTCATACCACGGTGATGTTTTATTGGCACGGATGATCACAGAGAAATGGAAGCGTGTTTGACTTCCCAAGAAAGTGACGAGCTTTCCAGGGTAAAAGTGGCAAAGTGAAACAAGCCAGCAGAGTTTGCTTTGTTTTAAAAATGTACTGCCTCACTGCTTTAGTAACATCTGAAGACGAGTGAAGAGGGCGAGAAATCTTTTGATATTCACCCAAGTGCCTTCTTTAGTCTGTGATTTCCTTACCTGGATGTTTGAGCATGCATTAAGGCATCATTAACTATTGCATAGTTTTGTTACAACGACATAATCTGGAAAATTTGGGGGTATTTTATATGCCACTGATGATGTGGCATAGCTAATAAACTATATATACACACTACTATACTGTATATACTACTGCATAGGGACATACAATTGCAAACAGTAATTTTGAATAAGGATTGTTTTTCTTGGTTTACAGTTCTGAGGTAAAAGAGGGCAAAACAGATATTTAGACAGAATCCTCGGGAACCCTTCTGTGGTCATTGTTATTTTATTTGCATATCTTAATTTTAGCTCTGCTTCTAGCAATGACCTGCAGCATGAACTAGCACTTATCTAAAACAGTCTCTGTCTTTGCTGTTAATCATTGTGTAAACCTACGCCGTTCTGAGGCAAAGTCTTTGGAAAGGAAACAACACTATTCTTATATTCCTGTTACTACTTTGCCCAAACAGCGACCTTTTTCCACACGTTATCCTACTTCTGTCTCTTATTTCTCATCGGTCTTTGTTCCCTGTTCTTCCAGAAAATAGTCTCTCAAGTTTAGCTGGCAGTTGGGTTGAAGAAACTGAGGAAGTCCAGTATCTCACTACATGTTTAGAGATAACAGAGATTTTTTTTTGTCTCACCACAAAATGATTTCACCCTTTGTTTTTCCCCTCACAAAAGCAGTTTTGACTGTTTTTCCAGACGAGTGAGAGGGTACACAGTGGCGGTCATTAAAGAGATTTTGCAGCTTTGGTAGATGAGTTTGCAGACAATAAGCATTAGGAAATGGCAGAATATGACTGTCTGCGGGCGGCATGTGTTGTCTGGTATGGTAACACAGCCGGGCATGATGGGTAGAGCTGACATCAGCAGACCAAACAAACTGAACAGAGCACAGCATGAGTCATGCTAGGAATTGTTCCTAGGTTTCTTGTTGCTCTCAGATGCAGCGTGATCAGACTGATTTATGGGTGTGAATACAATAAGATTTATTAAAAAGAGACTTTTGAACCTACAATGTATTTTCCCAAATGAATCAAAGGCTTTTGCCTTTAGAGAACCTGTTTATTGATATGGTTCATGTCAGTTGAAATGTCTGGCTACAAAACACACAATGGCGATCAACAGCAGTGACAGTTGAGTTAAAAAAAAAACAACCCAAAAGACACAACTGGCAGTCAGTTGAGCACAATAACATGCATGTTATAGATTAAAAATCAATAAATATACGAGTAGAAGAAGAGTTCCTGGAGCTAGATAAATGTTAAGCTAGACTTTAGGTAAAGAGACAAAAAAAATCGTCCTAGATTTCTGAATAACGCAAATAAAAGTGTTTCCCCACAGCAAACTTCCTTTCACTTATCACTGTAGGGATCCCTGCAAGTTGAAACTCGTAGTCAGCAGACACTTGCTCACATGCAAATTCAGCTGCATGTGTTGTCCTGGAAGTCAAATCATTAGTCAAACCAAAACCATCTCAGACCTCAGCTGCATGAAAAATGTCTGTAGGCGAGGGCCATATAAAGGGAGGGTTGTGCGACCATAAACTAATGGGGGAGGCGGGGGTTCACATAAGGAGGCAAGTCTGGTCAAAACCATGGCACAGGACGGATAAACCCAAAAACACCACGCTTATCCTAGGAGGTACAACTAAAATATTTATAAAGCCGTATCTGAATATTGATCTTCGGGAAGCATTAAACGTGACTGGCGACATGCTCTTGATCTGTGCTCCATTAAGTTATTCTGTAACCTACCCTGTCGTCTGCGATCAGTCATACAGGAAACCCACAGGTGATATAATGACAAAAGAATTCGGAAACAAGTTTCATATCGGTTACTTATTCCGGTATTAATACTTAAGAACATGAACAGATTTGTTCAAGTTTTTAAAAAATGCAGTGTGTCAGAAGACTGACAAAGACACAAATGATGCCTCAACAATGCCGTAATGAACAGTCAAATCTTAGCTGAAATGTTGATGCCTGTAAGGACCGGTTCTTTTCTAAGCAGTGACACATCATTTACAAGAGAAAATACACAGCTTTTCACCCTTCAAGCTTTTCAGATTTGTGGTTTTGCAATGTAAATGAAGAATTCCTTTCAAACTCATCAAGCAGATTTATGTGCAGGCTGAATAAACCCAGTTTAATCACCCTGAATGTATGGCTTTTAAAGAACCAGTCTCAATATGCTTAAAGTAAATAGAAAGAGAGGATACAGCATGATGACAACCTTAACAAAGGGATAATGTTAAACTATTAGTGTTTATTTGTAACACCAAACTCAAGAGTTCTGTGTTCACATGATAAGTTTCTGTATATAAAAAAAGAAAGTGTGCAATACAAGAAAAGGTGTCCAAAATATGTGGGGACAACAGAGGTGGGTGTTACCAGCCGAAACTAGTAAAGTTGTGGGCCATTTTCGAAGTAGTGAGCAACTGTGCTCTGAGTGCACGAAAGTGCATACTGACAGGGAGTTAAGTTCCGGAAATCAGCCATAAACTGCCTACATAGGCCCACGTTAATGTTATGACGGCATCTCGCTGCAGAGTCGAGAGTCCAGAGAGTAAAGTCCAGTTATCAGTTACGAGTCAGTCCAGAGAAAAAGAGCACGGATCTGCAAAGGAGTATGAGTATCCATGAATTATCCAGAGAGCTACACTGGACAGGTTACAACGTGGTTGACCAATAGTTAGTGAATCAGACAGTACACAATGGTTGATGATCATTTACAGCGGCGGTCCCTAAAATTATTAAAGTGGTAGTTTTTATATATAGAATTCTTTCACCAGCCTCGTCAAGCAAATATCTGGCAGCACTAGGATGCAGTTTGAGCAGAAAGCATGTGGTTAACCAACGATCTGGAATCCAAACCTCAAGCTAGCCACTAACTTCTGAAAATAAGTCAAATTTTTGCTTTAGTAGGCCAAAATAGAGCTAAAAAGATCAGCTGGACCCAGACTAGCTTTAATGAATTTTCTGTGACTTATTAAAGAAGACCAAACTGCTTGATCTGCTGTGAAACATTTTCAAACAGCACATCTCAAGATCAGTGAGTCCATTCACTAATTTTTTTGATGGCTACAGAAAAGCAACACTATAAACAACAAAGGCGAGAACATTCCAGCCAATCAAAGTCCTGGATGGTCCCGGTGTTCGACCATTCCCACTGAGCTTTCATTGCCGCCGTGACTTTCTCATGAGGTCGGCCTTTATCATCCTCTCTCTTGCCTCCGGGCGGCCTGTGGACATGCGGGCCCTGCTCAGACAGGTCGGGCAACATACGTCTGTCACGACATCAGTGGAGTTAAGCTCTAGCATAATTCCACAAAGACCACTGCATGTTACAGCAATGAGCACCAAACAAAACAGCAGCTGAATTCTGGCCGCACGAGCCAAACATTGATGCAACTGCCGAAAGTGACACTGTGAGAGAAAACAGTGCCAAAGTTGATATTAACAACTATACTTGTACGCTACCCTTCATAGTTGATCATATCTGGAACCTAACAAACAAGTCTCGTTTTTTTGTCTTGCGATCAGCTCTGTGACTGACAGTTTAAAATCTACGCTTCTTTTTCTGGGTTCACGCTTTCAGACATATTACATTTCAGTTCATGGAATTCTACAAGAACACAAACCAGTTTAGGTTGTAAAATACTTTAGTTTATGGCAGCCATTGTGCTCTAAATACATCTGCAACAAGATAGGCAGACAAGGTACACAGTGTTTTCCAAGTTGTACAGAAGACTGGGTGAAACTCTAAAAAGATAACTAAAAATCAGTCACTCACACTAGCCACAGTTCCCTTATCCAGTACCCGAGCATGATGGCTGAACTCAGTGTACCAATGTGAGTTTGTCTCAGCATCTCAAAACTTCTCTGCTCGTTTCTTTTCTCCCTTTCACGGACACACAATTGAAAAGAGCCATGGCAGAGCACGACAGGGTTCATCATTTTAAGCTTTTTGCGGCTACACGCAGTGCTCTCACATGTCTTAGAGGTTGATTACTTCAAACAGTGATTTTCACTGAGGCAGCTGTCATAGAGGAAGCGCTGGTGTCCTGGGCTTTGTAAGCCTGCTCCTCATGTGCCATGCCCGAGTCCAAGCCCACCTTTTCAAGCGGGCCAGGGCTCAGTACTCTTAACCGTGCTCGGGCAGTGTAAGTGTAAGTGCAAGTGTAGGTAAACGATTAAAGAAAGCGATTTGTATCCACACGAAATTCATGAAATCTGGCTTTGTAGTTTTTGGGTAATCCTGTCTAAACATATCTGCTTTAGCACTGCCTTGGTTCTGGAATAACTAACTACTAAGCAGGTGTAATAGGCGATGGTCATTGTTATAAAGATTTTTTTTTTTTTTTATGTATAGTTTTCGATCAGAATATATAAAATAGGTCCGTATAGAAGAGCCACAAAGTTCAGTGATGTGGCTGGTCAGGCAAAAACCGAAGAGGCATAACCTGAAACAAATGATCTGCCATTAGAAAATCTAATACAAATATTTTCCTCCATAGCACAGCAGCACAATGAACTTCATTCAAGTTGTACAAACATGCAGATATCTAAATGGTTGATAGCTGTGGACAGATGTTTGCACCCGTCTAGTGGCAAAGCCCACTGAGCCAATTCAAAAAAGCTTTTAATGTATGCTTTACTCCCATGTTTGCAGAAAGCAACAGCCTGAATCCAGCCCACTCTGCTAATGATGTTTCAGGCTGAACCTATTGCGTGCAGACACAACCTGTGAGAAACGTGTATCATATCCGCATATATGAACCTACAGAATAAAAGCCAAGAACAGACCGCAAACATTTTCAACCTGTCAAATCCACTTTGGCTATGCTTTGTTGGTCACGTGGAGCTGGCAGAGTGGCATTAGCCTTAGGTCTGTGGATCAGCTACTTGTTTACCAAATATGTGGCAGGAGACCAAACTCAGCACCATACAAAGGCGTCCGGTTTCTGTTTGCGCTCTGCTGCGATCACGCAGGAACAACACACGCTTCACGGCCATTTAACTTTAATGCCGTCGTCATTTCTCTGCTGTGAACAGTGTACTGTTTATCCCTTTTTGCATTTATGATTGGTGAATAAAATTTGAGGAAACAAGGTGTAACGTGCACGTGTACTCAGCTTCACTTGCTAATGTGAAAGACTATAAAAATAAACATAGCAAACATGTATAGAGAGCAAAAACAACTGCCAACACAGAAAGCTACAACACCTGGTACTGCTTCCCCAAGATTATATTAGCAGGGATGTGCATTGCTGTTTTCACTGTATCCACATAAAACCTCACAGTACATGATGACCAACGCATAGCGCATCACTGAAAACCACCAGACTAAAAAACTTTGAAAACATGGATAAAGCAACCTAACTAATCCTACTGAAACCTCCTCCTTCAATAGTACAATGAGAAATATCGTTTAATCTGAACCTTGTGCTACTGAGCTGCCACAAGTTGCTCCAAACAGAAACTACAAATAAACTTTACCTGCAATTGTTTTTAACCTATCAGGTGTCTATGCAGGACTTTAACCTGCTTCCCTGCCCGCCTTTACAGGTGAGCTGCTACATGTCATATGAAAAAGCAGCCTGATAAACACGACACACATTAGAGCCTCAGCCAGTTACATGACTATTGCTGTTTGCTTATGCCAGAAACAACTATGTGTTGCCTAAAGCGGCACGTGGTTCCCATCCTCCGCAAAACGCAGCAAACACCTTCAAACTCTCAGGTAGGCCGGATCTCCTGCTCACCTGAAGCCCGGCCGTGCTCAGCGGGTTGGGGGAGATTCTTACCGCGGGCTTGACGTCCTCGAACACGGACGTGTCCTCGGCGCCCTCCGCTCCCGACATCCTCACCGGCTTCAGCTGCGTGAAAACCGCCCTTTCTTCAGTCGCGTGGGGCGGATTCATGGCCAATCCTACACTCGTTGCCATTAAAGTTTCTGCTTAAACAAGTTTATCTTTTTTCAGAATTTGTTTTATAAGTGCATATACAGTTACTAACGTTAATAACGCCTTACTGGAGCTGAATGCTATGGTGTAATCCACAGCCCTCCCTTTTCTTGTGGCTTGCAGGTAGACTTTACCTGAGCTCAACTGGACACAGCCAATCAGAGCAGACTTCCACCCCACTCAAGGAGGCGGGACTCACCTGCAGGAAAACAACTGAGAGCATCAGGTGAAATATTGCCCCTGCATAACAGGCCAACCATATGAAATACACACATTTTAACCAAGGTTTCTTTCTTTTTTTCTTTTTGCTTTGAATTTAAAAAAAAAAAAAAAATGTTATTCAAAGGATACTTTGTCACACGTGACTGAACCGCAGCGTCAAACACCCTGGGATAATAATGTGTCATATAGGCAGGGTGGACTCATCCACATGTAACATCCACTCATCACATTTCTTCAACTGCAAAATACGTGCGCAAAGTTAAACTTTATCAGTATCAGTTTTATCCAGTAAGATAAAGTTATGTTACTTCTGTTATTTTATTTTATTTTTTTGCTGCAAAATGAGATTGTCAAGAATACCAACACACAAATGTTGCCATAAGAGTCAGCATGCTATGTTCTGATATAAGTCTGAGATTGAATGGGGTCAAACTGGGAAATTACATGCAATCTGTTTCTGACAATACAGCAATTAACTGTGATAAATCATCAAAAATCACTTGATATTTAACAGAAATTCACATTCACACATTAATATTTGTGCTCAGCAGCCTTCTTCTTCTATAGGAATATAACCAGAGTACAAGCAGCTGGCAGCCAGTTGAGTCGAGTCCCCTCAAGTTGAGCTGATTGGCAAAGAAACATTCAGACTGATGGCAACATGTCTGCATGTATAAATTAGACAGCAATTATTTGCAAACCTTCATCAGTCTCTCAGAGAGTGATTGCCCTAACAAGCCTACCCAAATATATATAGCCTAAAACTACCCCTGGAAATGTCTCCAAAGCCACACCAACAGAGCAGATTTTCATATTTGAACATGTTTTCCACAAAAAGTATGAAATGCAATAGCTCAGTTTCCTAATTTGAGCATCAGAAGCTGACTGGATGTATGACCAGGGCGATGCTAGTGTAGAATAAGCCTGGTGCGTGTGACTTTTTCCACACTGAGTAATTAAAATGTGGGTAATGGGTCAGTGAAGCTCATTGCTTAAACCTTGTGTTTTCTTAGAGTAGACCAATAAGATTTGCTCACCCTTTGCATGCGTTCTGTTTATTTAGCTTCACCCAAACGTTAATCCTAATTTTCACTGTCTTTGCCACAAGATTTAAATTGTTTGTATATCATATTAATTGATAATAAAAAAGCTGTGTAACTTAAAATTCATATATACTGTTTTGAGCCACAAAACGTGCATGTAGACAAGGCCCTTTCAATCCTGGCAGCTTAAAACATTGGCACACGTATCATTTTTAATTGTGATGAAATTTGACTCCACCGTGTTTATAGCAAGTAGTTATGGATTGTTAAACAGGCAACTCTGTTTGCATGTTTAAGCAGGCTCAACAATATTTTGTTGAGGGTGGTTTTCTTAAATATAACCGGCAGGCACAAACCGTTGTTGACTTAGAGTGGCATCATGAAACAAGCACTAACGAACACAGTGCAGGGGTGTTAATAATTATTAACTATTTTGTCTCACATATAAAATCTCAAATGTTTCATTCAGCGATCGAAATCCATCACTGCTGAGATACTGATGACCAGAGAATGTGTTAACTGTCAGGAAAAGAGCAGAGCAGAGCAGACAGGCAACAGAGAAAAACAAGCAGCTGTAAAAAAAAACAAAAACAAGTCAGTTACGCAAAACTAAAGAACAAAAATCTGTTTAGTGCATATATACTGAGGTAATTTATTAGCTGTTTCCACACAGTTGTTGCTGAAAGTAAACTAAACAAAAAGTGGAAGTAAAACCAAATGGCACACACACAACACTACTATAAAATAAAAAAAAGGAAATACCTAACCAGAGTTGTCACAATCACCACCAAAGAACATCTGCGTGTCTTATCAGTGCTGTACCTGACAATACGCTTTTTTCACTCTTGTAGCAGCAGTTTTGCCAGTGCATTTGCAGTCACACTCGAAAACTACTAGGGTGTCAAATACAGCTTTGACCATATAACATCTGCATAACAACGAGGGTTTGGGTTGGTGTAAATCACACGACTGTTAACTTAGAGACTGTGCTTCATATCCCATTTGGAAACTGTCTTTTTTCATGAAGTGTGACTGAGTTTATTTATGCACATAACTAGCGAGAACATAGTTAAGCTGTTCGTGATGCACCTGTCAAAAGTTGTCCAAAAAGAGTAACAACATATCATTAGGCTTTTATTGTCTAATTGCATCAGTTTGCTGATGTCAAACTGAAGGTCTGAATGTGCTGACAAACTGTGGGAAAATTCACAAATGGTATGCTTTTCTCTGTATGCTTAATATGATCATAGGAGCTCCCGTCACACTGGTTGGCCTGCATATTTAGAGTCTATAATTATAGCAAAGTGGAACATAGCATTCTGAACACTTTTAGATAACAGAAAATCAAGGAGGCCATAGCTGACTATTGACCTATTGCCTCCAGGGGCAAGTTCATTCCTACAGTTTCTAGAGTTTCTGGGGGTAACATGCAGTGGCTAAAGTGGGATTTGGCAGTTGGGGGAACCCAAAGATCTGGAGTAGCGGTGCAGAATGAAGAAATGAATCAGTTAGTAATTAGTCACACGTTAGTTGCACTAGATTTGTTTTCCTTTTGTTCGAGATATGATTAGCTGGCTGCTGCTGCTGGCTCTGATATTCACTGCTCTGAATTTCATCATTTCAACCCCGCAGAACAGAATCCCAGCAGTGAGAGGATTTAGGACAGAACCCACCAGGAGTCTAGATGCTGGTGGTGTTGCAGATGAAGACTGAAGCTTGGATGGAGCTCTGAGTGACCTGGGTGAGCTGGAGGGAGGAGGTGGGTTGCAAGAATGAGACTCTGAAAGGAAGAATGACAATGATTTAAACTACGCAGAGTGGAGGTTGAGTGGCTCAAAGGAGGTGGGCGAGAAGATGATTGGACTAGAGTAATGATGACACCACTGACACTGACAGTGTGGGAAAGTGGCAGTGGTGTAAAGAACAGACTACCGGCCGAACACCCAGGAAAGCAGGCAGATGAGTGATTACAGATCTTCCTTATTGAACTTACGCATAAGCTTCTTTTTTTTAATCAATCATTAACATTAAGAAAAGAACCATGTTGAATATTACTTATCTAAAGGTGCATTTCACCAGTCTGATAGCATCAGCAGACTTGGATCTGTTTATTTTCCCCACAAAACCCTTATTTATGTAATTTATTTTTATTACATATTTTTCTCCAAGTTGTCCACCGCCCACCAGTGGGGCCTACCCCACAGTTTGCAGCTCTATTCAGGGGAACTTTTAACTAGTGGCCTGCTTTTGACTGCTAATGTGTGCACATGCTGATGTATAAATGATATATATATATCTTATATATGATACAGTCTTGATGACCTTATGATCTTATCTTGTTGGCGGAAAGCTAAAATCTGGCACAGAAAAGTACATTTGAGGCTGATGGGAATGCCGTGAGTGCCCATGATGAACCAAAATGAAAAGGAAAAAACTCAAGTAACCAAGTTATTCCACTGACCAAAATTGAGTCATTTACGACTATTTTAATGTGTCTACGTCTTTATCTATGACATATACTCTTAATTCCAATCGATTCTGTAAACTGACTTGTTTTGATCGTCACTTTAAATGTTTGCCTTGTGACTTCTGTACTTTGAGTGCTCAGTAAAAGTAAGAAGGTGCTATATCAATACTAATCCAACCCATTAGATGAGGAAAACTACGCCAAAATCAAAGGCAACAAGTCTCAGAAATATTTCCACATAACTTTCAACTTTTGGTGCCACACAAATGGATCAATTACTGCAAAAAGCTGGCAGAAAAACTCATTTCACAGCATAAAAGAGTCCACTTGGTCACTTGAAGGTTGACCTGATTGTGGAATCTGATGGAGGATCACCATTTTTACTATTTAATCCTAAGAGTGGTGTGACTTTGCTCTTCAAAATTTACATTAAAAACACAAAAAAACAACCTAGTGGTGGCATCAGAGCAAGAGTTAGAAGATCACCAAAGCTGTTCTATATTCAAGGCACCATGAATACGTAAAACCTGCCGATTGCACTGATCGGCAAAAACAGAGATGATATGTGTTCAGAATTTTATTGCAATCCATCAAGCAGTCACTGGTGTATTACATTTAAATCTGGACATAGCGAGTCCCATACACTCATCCATCCGGTAACACAGAAATGGTTTCTGAGTAAACCGGGTTCCATTAGATTTTAGCTGGTATATTTCAGTGCAGGTATGATTTATGCGTTTGTATTTCATGTTGTTTCTAAGAGGAAAGACAAACTGGAGCCACACAACCAGATTTGTGAGCTAAAATATAGATGATTAATTTTTAATTACACCCCTTAAAACTGGCCTTTGTCACTTTTGTTATACTACTATTGCGCAAACACAGTCATACCATGGTGAATTAAAAAAACGACACCCCACCCATTGTTCAGTAACATGCACTTTTTTCTTTGTTGCCTAAAAGGCATTTGGAAGAAGTTTGGGCTTGGTCAATTATTAAAATGCTGCATGAGAAGGATGACTAATTTCTCTGCTGTAATCCTATGCTCAGTACATACCTGAACGTCTGTTCTGCCTGGTTGTTGTTATTAATGTTTTTAAAATATGAATAAAGATGCTGTTGAATGAAAAAAACGTAACTGTCAGTCCCCATGTACCTGCCTCTGTTTTGTCCTTGTTGTGCACTCTGTGTTTACCGTATAAATCCTTTAATTGCAAAGATGGAAAGAGATGTCATAGATGGAAATAGTAACATTCATCCCGAGTCTAAAGTTTTGGGAGAAATATTCAGCATAGATAGTGGTAAAAATTTAAATTCACAAAGAAAAAAGCTTTTTAATACCCTCATTGGGACAAAACCTTTTGGTAATTCTATTGCACAGCATTAATAATGCTTCAAAATAACTGCCTGCATTTCAAGACAATGTAGTAAAACTTGCTTCCTGAAGGTTTCTGACTTGGCATAAATCCAGTCAGCAGTGAAGCATGACCAAAATTAACTCAAATTCCATCTCTTACAGGCAGAGCGAACACTGTATACTGCAGGAAGAGGGTGGCATAACATGCTTTTACACAGCCAGAAGCACTCACATTCGTACCTATGGCAAATTAGCACTCCTCAGTGAGCCTACTCACCATGCTTTTGGATTGCAGGAGGAAACTGGAGCATTCATGAAGCAAAATTTACACGGAAAGGCGTTAACTGTTAAAACACAGCTCTATAGCAAAACGCTAACCACGACTTCGCCAGAATTTCAGTAAAGCACTCATGCTTGAACTCTGATTACGGTTTCATCCACTATGTCATGAGGTTTATCGAGGGTGTTGGGCACCACGCATACCAAAGGACACACACTAGACCTCATTTTTCTCTGGGTTTAAATATTGACTTTATTCATTCTGAGGACACTTTTGATTTCTGACCATCCTTATCCCATCCCTCGGTCTTGCATCTTACACTCTTTTTTGCTAATACATTTTCTTGGAGATTATGCATTGGAATTTCAGGAGCGGGACCACGCCTCCAAACACGCTCCTTCCGGTTGTCTATATAGGGTCCCCCAGTTCCCCCAAACATCGGCACCATGCTGCCCAGAATCATGTCATCTCGGCAGTTTTAGAGCAATCTAAAACTTATCCTTTATCATTAAGATTAGTGGCTGAGCAGCTTACAGCTGTTTTAGACAAATTAAATATTTTGCATAAAATCAATTTGTCATTCATAGACTTCATTTCATCAAAGCAGCTCTTTGTTTTCAATGCCATGTTAATGTATAATGACATGTTTGTGCATGTTCTGTTTTGCTGATGATGGACCCGTTTTCTGTGTTTGATGCTGTTAACAATGAAATACCAGGTGGGTCTACCTGGGTTTGCTTTGGACATCCGTCTTTTATTCTTCCACTTCTCTAGTCCACAGTGTGCACAAGGTTCTGTTATGGGGCCTTTATTCTATCTGTCCGTCTTCAGCACATTTTGAACACTGTTAAGGACTTTCTTATCACTGCTATGCAGATGAGATTCAGTTGTATATCTCTTTAAACCCTCAGATGGCTCTAAGTTGCAGATTTTGCACAGGTGCTTAGACTCAATCAAAAGGTGGATGGCAGACAGTTTTCTCCAATGTAATGAAGAGAAAGCAGGAGTCTGTTTTTATAATATAAACTCTCGATCCCGTTGCCAGTTTTTATGAATCTTCTATCAAGAATCTAGGGGTAACTTTGGGCTCCACCCTCATTTTAGATGCTAATGTTAGATCTCTGGTTAACTCTTTCTTTTACTGTATTTTATTGTATTATACATTACTCATTAAAATATTGTAAAATTGAGTTCCAATTTGTCATGCTTTGAATTGGAAATTGTTATTCAAGCCTTTATTACATGATTGGATTATTGTAAACCATTGTTCATTTGCCGTAACAAAGCTTCCTTGGAACATCTGCAGGTTGTTAAAAATGCTGCTGCGGAGCTTCTGACTAGGTCTTCTGAGCACTCACATGTCAGAAATTTGGGAATTCAGTTACACTGGCTCCCAGTTGACTTAAGTCTTCTTTAAGATTCTGGTTTAGATTTTTAGAGATCTTCATAGACATGTACAGGCGTACATCTGTGAACTTTTCCATCGCCAGCAGATAGCTGAGCTCATGTGTTCAGAGCCTGCTGGCTATACAGAATGCAAGGCTAAGAACTGAAGGACTCTGGAAGTCTCCCTCTGATCCTAAGATCTGTGATCTCTTTCAAAAAGCAGCTAAAAACTCATGATTTTAAACTTCTTTTGGGTAACGTTTTGTTTTTGTGCTTTTAGTATTTTGTTGTGAAGCACCTTATGATATTTATCTTGAAAAGTGAAGCATAAATAAAATGTTCCTTTATCAAACATAGAAATCTTTAACAAAGGCACTACAGTAAGTGTGTTATTTCATGAAAACCTCCATTAGTATCTTTTCCTTTTTAGACACTGCTGATATACAGACATTATTCAGACCCACAATATGTGAAGACCAACATGTACAAGTGCTGGCAAATCTTTATTTTCATTGATACAGCCATAAAAACTTGTGAGTTAAAGCTAAATATTGTAGAAAACAACTGCCAGAAAGTGCAGTAAGGATTTAAAACAAGGTATTTCAAAGGAAAGTGCTATTTATTATGATTGTACATGCATAGAACCTTTTAAACTTTTTAATGTTTTATGTTGAAGACTGATTACCTGCAAACCTGTAACAATGAAAAGTATGAGCAAAAACTTTTGCTCCAGGCATGTCGTCTTCTGTCAGTTTCAGGTGCCTTCCCACTGTTCTCTTGCATCATGTTTGTGATGCATTTCTAATATGCAAATCAAAAATAGTCAAAACAGTCATTAATGCATAAAACGTTGTCGCTGTAACCCTAACAAGAGCTGAATTAAATTTGTTTACTACTGCAGAGATCACCTATCACTGAAATTCTTTAGACGCACAGGGAAATTCACATGCAAGTCAAGGTTGGATGCCTTAATAAAAAGCATGATCATTATAATCATGCTTTCATAACATCTTTATTATGTAACCCAGAAGACAAAATAAAGACTAAATGGATATGAAGTATCATAACCAGAGATCTTCACACAGGTTGAAGCTTGTGACAACGTTAAAACCTGTGTGACCACTTTGTCAGTTTTAGTTTTTCTGTGCATTTGTATCTTTGTGTGGCGGGTGGCATAAACAAACAAAAAAAGAAAGAGAAAGAGAGGACATAAGAAATGTTTTCTTTAAAACTTAATCGCCTATTAGAGCGAAGCCAACATGTGAGGATAAGAAACTGGATGCACTACATTCCTCTTTGTTTCGCTCTCTTTCTAGTAGTAGTGTGTTGTAATTAGGCAGAGGACAGATGAGGACAATGTTCACACAAGCTGGTAAACACCTGCTGGAGCTGTGCTAATAACTTGGCTGTTGGCTTTTAAGTATTTAATTGCAAATTATAGGTACTTTTAAAGTTGTTCTATGGTCTTTCTGCATAGAATCCCATGGCTCTGTGATGTTCATGTTATAGCCACTACCAAAATGCTTCAGAACAGGATATACCCCTTATATTAAGGGCTGTTCTATTCTTGCTAGTACAGGGTCCCTTTTTGCTTTCAGAACTGCTTTACCCGTTCGTGGCATAGGTTGACAAGGTGCTAGAAACATTCCTCTGAGACTTTGGCCCATATTGACCTGATAACATCAACGTTTCTGCTGTTTGCTACACATCTTACGACATGATTTTGCTATTTACCACATCCCAAACGTGCTCTATTGGATGGAGGTCTGGTGACTGTGAAGGCCATTTGAGTACAGTTAATTCATTGCCAACAAAAACACCCACCCTGCTGGAATCAGCCATCAGATGATGGGTACACTCTGGTCATAAAGTGATGGATATGATCAGCAACAATCTTCAGGCAGGCTGTGGCATTTAAATGAAGATCAGCCATTACTAAGAGGTTCAAAGTTTTTCCAGTCTATTGTTCAATTTGATGAGCCCATGTAAACTATAGCCTCACTTTCCTGTTCTTAACTGACGGGAGTGGCACTCCGTGTGGTCTTCTGCTGCTGTAGCCTATCTGCTTCAAGAAATGACATGTTGTGTCTTCAGAGATGCTGTGCTGCATACCTTGGTTGTAAAAAGTTTTTATTTTAATGACCTCTATAATCAACAACCCAGTGAACTGCTGCTCACTGGATATTTTGTAGGACCAAACCCTAGAGATGGTTGTATGGGAAAATCCCAGTATATCAGCCTGTCTGGCACCAATAACCAAGGCATGTTCAAAGTCAGTTTAATCACCTTTTTTCCCTATTCTGATGCTCAGTCTGGATTTCACAAGATCATCTTGACAGTCTCTACATGCCTAAATGCAGTGAGATGCTGCTACATGATACGCTGATATTTCCATTAACTGGCAGCTGAACAAGGGCACATAACATAGTGGGTGGTGAGTGTGTGTGTTCTACTGCCCATACCCCCTTGTTTTTGTTAAGCCGGGTTGCAGTATATAGGACTTATCTCAGAGACCACAGTAATGTGCTGATACGGTAGCTGTTTATCAATTGAAAGAGGAAGTTCCACCTAGTGAGAAAAACAGCAAAAATGTTATTGCAACATTACTCTTCCTGTCTTCTCAAGCCACCCACATATGATGTGCTGACTGAGCAGTCTGCACCGAATACCAGATCAGACCAGTTAATAATTTAAAATGACTTAAAGTATTTTCTTAAATGAAAAAAAGAGAAATGCTTTAATACAAATGTGCTTTTTTCCTGGTTTCCATACATTTGTGAACAGTGTTGGTTAAGTTACTTGAAAATAGTAATTAGTTACTAATTACTGATTACTTCTCCAAGAAAGCGATCCCATTACTTTACTGATTACTTATTTTCAAAAGTAATTAGTTACTTTATTACTTAGTTACTTTAAAAAACATGATACACAACCTGAATAGGTAATAAAGCAATAGACCTTTCAGCCCAATTCTACTTTTTCTGCATAATCCATCATATAAAATGTAATCAAATGAAAAAGTCTCTTTTTAAAATGTGTTTTATTAGTTTTAGTCTTTTAACTTTGTTGCAAATAATTTAATTTTTGCTTGAAGCATATTCTCTGACTG
>VUQG01008490.1:90833-118593 GCA_015106755.1 Etia nguti | reverse complement strand
GGACACTGGTGCCAGATTTACTTTCTTCCAATAACTTTTTGGTACATCTTAATCCCACAAGGGCTAATCCGAAAAGAAAATCTGCATTTTAAATATATCCCATTTAAACAATCAGTTTAAAAATAATATCAATAATATGCTTTACTCATTTCAATGTCGACATCTTGAGTATTATAGCTGACACTTATGAAACGTCTTTGGGTAAAATCCTTGTCTATCATATATGTGGATTCATTTTTCTTAAAAGATATTTTGCTCTTGTTTACAAGTTCAGCCTTTGTAATATTTAATAGATGTTTAGTATGGAGTGTTCTGGACCTTTAATATGCAGTTTAAACAGAATTAATTGGCAGTTTGAAAATTGTGAGAGCAAAACTGAAGACACTGTGCTCAAAATGTTTTCTTGCAAGGAAAAACATCTCTGTAAATCCAACGTTTTTGGAAAATTTAAAAGTTGTTTATGAATTCAAATGTTTTGCTTCCTGTCGAGGTGACCTACATATAAAAGATGTTACATCTGACCTGTTCCATGTAGACTGCTGTTGTATAATGAGCTGTATGAATTGGCAGCAATTGATATTGAATGCTAAGATTGAAGTACTTAAGTTGTGACTAAACGCATGTTCACTGATTTTTCTATTTTTTGGAAAACGGAGTATCAGTGCTCTCTCTTTACCAGGGATGTTCCTGGCAACTAATTTTACTCGTCACTTAAATGTGAGGGGGGAAAAAAATCTGAATAATAAAGTATTTTAAGAGTCATTTGAAAGTCTTTATATTCTTCGGCAATCTGACTATATTTTAAAAATGTGCTAAAATGTGTAGCACTTTACGGCTTGACTTCAACATATTAGGCCAGTTAGCTGAGTGTGGCTAAAGCTAGCACCAGCAATCGTTTCTCCTTTAGAGTCCACAAACCTGTTGAAATGAATGTAGCCATGCAATGTTCTGGCTATGTGTCACTTTCATCTGATAGAGTGGATGTAAAACCATTAATTTTCTAGGTCCAAGTACTGCGTGATTAATGCAGTGAGATCGAGATCTTATTTTCCACCTTAATCTTTACAACTTCCTGTCATAGAGATGAGACAGAGAGGGTTGCTGCTATACGTCAATGGTGAGCGGATGTGTATCTTTTTAGACGCAACGATTGGCTGGCACTGTACATTAATAAAATGTGAAAAAATAGGCTTTTAGTTGCCACTCAGCAGGGCAGCATTATTTAGGCCCCGGTCACGCAGGCCTAGAGACCAGTCGATGACCGCCTAGTAACCAGGGAATCCTGGTTACTAGGGAAAAATTGATGTTCCCTGACTGGTTGGCAAGTGGTTGTGGGAGGTTGCCTGTTAGGTCTCTTGCTTAAATTTGTCACAAGGAATTATGTTGCTAAAATAAAAAACCTCCCTGCAATTGCTTCAGTCACTAGCAGAATTCTGCAGTCCCCTGTAGTTTGAGGAGTTATCTGCAAATATTTGCTAGCTACTCCCAAAGCGTCGTGAAACAAACCGGAAACGGAGACCATTCGCCTTAAAATAAAAGTCAAGCCTTTTGAAACATGTTGGTTTCAGCAATAAGGCACAACTTTTACTTTGAAGGTGCCTTACATATTTCTGTGTAGGTCCCACCCGTGAGATTCAGGTCAACAGCAAGCAAAGCTTCTGCTTTTGTAAACAGCACATTTGGAATAACATTTTAAATGATACATTTTACTTGCACCTAAACTATTTTTAGGTCCAATATCTACATTTTTTTAAAAATTGTAAACCTGCTGTTTAATGACACCGAAGTAACTCCATATTTTACTTCTGTTTTTCTGCCTTCTAGAATGCGTGGAGTGAGTTATAGTGCATTTTTTTGTATGATAACCAAATGAACTGAAGGAGCATACCGTTTGAAATGCATCTCTTTTGTTTACTCAAGGGAACAGGCTTTGATGGTAGCAGAATTTTACTTATTTTATTTAGCTGCTTCTCTCCCAGCGAGGAGGTGCACGGTGATCTCATGTGCTGTGGCAAATGATCATTAGGCCCACTGCTTCCACATACATTCACATGTTTTGGGGTAAAGATCATCCCCACATAGACAGACGCCACAGACCCATCTCTCTTTCCACTGCATTATGCATGTACAGAAGATTAAGTCATTTAATAAAAGTTTGATTATCTCTCTCCTCAGTCGACTCGCTTGTGTTCATTAAGACTAATTTGATGTGATGATACCGTGCCACTGAGTCGGTAATGCAATGTGACGGTGGCGGGGAGTTCAGTTCCTCTGCTTAGCTTTCAGTACACACTCGTGCGCGCGCATACACACAGGGCTGATGATGATTCAACATGCCAATCATCAACCTGGATGTGGCTGGGACACAAAAACCGCCATCAACCACACACAACTTATTATACTGTTGAAACGCTGTTACTGTTGAAATTCCCTCACCTACTGACAGTTTAAGAGGGGGGAAAAAATCTATACAGAAACCATATCACGACTAATGTCAACTAAATTTCCAGATAATAGCTTCTTTCAGCTGACGGAAAGTACTGCAGGCTCTCTTTATAATCCATATTAGCATTTTTATGGAAACTTTTAGGGTTTGTCATTTGGAATAGTCAGAGGGCACAGACAATTCATAACTGCCTTTGGTTTGTCACAATAAGCTTTTAGTCTGCTCTCAGCAGTATTTTCAGACCTCCACTAAAGTTCAGACAGCATCAGAATTCTTTCTGTCTTATCGTCACTCAGTAAATTACACTGTGTGGGGAAAATGGCTTGTCAGCAGGTCTTTGTATACATCTTGTTTTTTTGTTTTGGAGTTTTGCAAGGAAATGTTACGTCAGCAACATTTGGAGAGAGGCAATGTGGCTATCTTGTAGACTGGCTAAAAACGAATAAATGGCTGGGAATGTTTCCATTATACAAACCTACTGTAGCAACCAGGTAACTCTAGATGTTAAGTTGTGGCCACATTGCTTTCCTGGCATTAAAGAAGGTAAATAACAGTATATTCAAAAGAAAATTTAAAGCTGTACCAAAATGCACTCCAGTTTTTGCCTTCATCACTTAGTGGTGCCTGAGGTATGAGAAAATCGGTAATATTAGAGCCACAGCTCTTTAATGTTCACTTCCCAGCCTACTAAAAAACAATACAGTGCACATTTTAAGCCCTGAATTCAATGAAAGGGAAAACACTGCTTTGTAATTGCATTGAATCTTATGCAGGTGTCTCCTTTTCTATAACACAGGGAATAAATTGAACATGGCAAAAACTTTGTAGTATACTTCTGCAACCTGCTGAACTGAGTCTTTAAGAACAAAATTGGATACAGAAATTAAGGCATGAGCTAGTATAGCATCAGCAGGATGCTAATACTGCACATTTGGTCACCATTTAAAAAAAAAAAACCCAGTGTAGCCTTTAACTGGCATTTGAATATTAAAGTTAGCTAAAGCAGACACCAAAAATGATTTAAAAAGTGCTAAAAAGTGTTTATATTGTCTATAGGTAAAAGCTGTATTCTTTTAAAAGCCTTACCTCGCTACAGTAGCTTGCTAACACATAGCTAACAATCAAGCTAGCTAAACATGGAGTTTCCTGACACAGAAGCCATGCTTTCAGCCCTCAGTTTTCCCTTCTAGTTGGTGTAGTTTTTCAGAGTATGACGGACTGCGCTACCTCTTTGTGTGATTCCACATGTCTGCTTGCTCTGTGGCTAGGGTTGTAACATTTCACACAGGCTACAAGCATGACAAGGAAAGATAAAGATGATATAAAGAGTTTATATCATTCAAATAGATAAACACATTATCAGTTTTAACGCTAATGTCCAGAAATGACCATTTCTAACATAAACCACTGTTCTCTGACACTGAACATGTTTTAAGCATTAAATGTCACCTTGAATCATTTGCCAGCTTTCTAAATCCACCCATGGTCATAGAAACTATGGGAACCCCAGCTCTATTGGTTATAGAACATGTTCTCCATTCCAGTGCAGCATATACTGCCATTTGGTCAGATGCTGCATGGCTCACACTGTTAAGCAAAAGGTATCTGCTGCAATACTGGCCACAAAAGGTGCCACTTTTATTTTAAAGATACATAAAGTCTTCAAGGAGGTTGGAATGCTAGCATTGACATAAGTTACAGGTTCATCAACCAAAAGACAATGATTCACACTGAAACGCATTGTTGAAATGACAGCAGGCTTGAATTGTGTATGTTTTGAGATTCACAACTTTGGATTCAACTTCCCATGTATCATATTAAAAATCATACATTCATTCTGATGTGCTTGTATTGTATGTACGGCTTTGAATAGGCACGTCCTCTTCCACGGATCGCATTAGATCCTGAGAGGCTGATAGCGGGGACAGAGATGAGAAGCAGGCCTTATCTTGTTCTTGAAGAAACCCAGCCATATTGTATTATCAGTTGGTTTCATGCTCTGGGTTCTCTGGCCAATCTCCTCAATCTCCAGGGTCCACAGTGTAAGGAAGCACTCATCCGCACAGAGGATGGCAGGGGTCAGGATGCCAGAAAAAAGTGAGAACGGACGGATAAAATGATACAGGACATATTTTTGCAATTTCCTCTTGCTATTCCTTCTCGTCTGCTTTATCACAGCAGCCCATTTTCTCAACCAGCAGCCTGAAAATGACTTGTGCCTACCCATGCACCTTTTACACCTCATTATCTCCAAACTAAGTGATGTCTGAGGTGACACTTTAAAGCCAGTATTCAAATTGAAGTGTCCTCGTTGAAATTATTGCATCCAGACTGTCCGTCCAAATCTAATGTCAGTCTGCACTTCCAGCTAAAGGCACAGTCTCTCACTGCCCCTTTCAAGCTGGTTTCACCATCACGCCTCCGTGAAAGCGCGTCTTTGAAGTCACACGGCACGGCAAATAGCACCATGTTGGAACAGGAAAACTGCAAGAACTCAATTTCAGACGCCTCGCATGCACGTCTCCTAATACCTGGAGTGCATGTGGAGATGCCCTTTGTTGAAATGCCCTGTAAAAAGTCAACGAGATACAAACACAGTTCACAAATGCAAAGAAATCAACTAATGACAGTCCAAAGGCATGACATTTACCAAATGGCATAATTTAGCTCATCAGGCCTTGAAAAATTACATTACTTTGGATGTTTTATTTTAGTCTTTAATTATCTGAGGAAATGTTGTCCTGGTAGAGGACAAATTAGATTTTTTTTTCTGTCGATGAGTCACCATAATAGATTTTTTTCAACCAATAGAGTAGGCCCAGCTGAATAATGTGGGGCAATTAGAGTAATCAGAAATTAAGAAAATGATTATGTTATTAGTATGAAATAATTATATAACACTATTATAATGCAATATATTATTAGCTATTGAATAGCTATATTCTATATTCAGTCCATTGTATTACATTTTGACAAATTATTTTTACTTTATCTGGCACCAATTACATTATCAGCTGCTATGAAGCATATCTGAACACTGTCCAACCCAATCTGTGTGGCCTATTTTATCACTGCAGCCGTCATCTAAATCAGTCTCTTACCAAAATGACTTCTGTCTACCCCTCGAAGCCCATTATCCTAAAAACAGATGTCTTTTTGAGATGGCACTACAAACCCATATTCTGCCCTGTCCTTTGGTCTCTCAGCTTACATTTCAGTTGGTCTCATCTTCTGTCCTTCAGCTCTCTCCTTATATGTCAGTGCAGCGCTATCCAGTTGGCTTTAATATTTGTGTTTTTTCCTGACCTACTGTCTTTATGGGACAAAGTAATCTGCCAGTGTAAAAATATTCTGAATATAGTTAACTAGAACTTACTTGTTATCGAATATGTGATATCAGTTGACCTGCCACAATGATTGGTGTATGTATCATCCATCTCTCTTTTAGTCCACAGCTACTAACCATGGCTAGATTAGCAAAGCCCCAAGAGTAGTAATTTATATGTCTATTTCTTATAGTACATACACTGTTGTTGTGTGGATAGTCATGATACATAACAGGCTTTTTGACTTTATTTGGTAGTCGAGTGAAGCAGTGAAGGATAGGAAGGAAAGAAGGGAAGACACACAGCAAACAACCACAGATCAGACTGGCATTTTGGCATATAGTTGCCTGGTCAACCAGGGAGATAAACGTGCACCCAGCCAGCCTGTTTTGTAGCAAATACTTTAAAGTAGGCATGGGTGAACCTCAGGAGAAATGTTCCCCATCCATATATGAGGCATTTCATTCATTGTCCATCTGTTAGTAGCAGACAGTTGGTTGCTCTGGTTGTGCACCAACCGTCTTCTATGTTTCCTAGAGTTAGAAAGGTAATTTAACAGGGGTTTACACATGTGAAGAGGATGGATAGTGGATATAATGGACAGAGGAGCCACAGAGAAGATTGGTGGTGATGGATGTAGTGAAGGGGAACATGCAGATGATTGGTCTGACAGAAGAGGATGCTAGGTATAGGCTGGGATGGAGACAGGAGGCTGAGATGAAACCCTACAGTTGAAATTAGTTTAAAGAAAGTCCTTTTGAAAGCAAGCCTCACTACTTGGCAGCTCTCTTGGTAATTTCTCTGGGCACTTATTTTGAAGCCCATGTCCGAAGTAATGTTAATTAACTGGTGACTTAAAAACTTCATGTATGGAGTTCTCAGCCTAGTCTTATGGAAAAATGCTAAAAAACTTAGCTGACTCTGGCCCAGAATCAGGTTTTTCAAAAGCCAGGATATACTTCTACTACTAATTTGACTGTTGCTGAATTCTTTAATAGATGCCAGTTAAAAATCCTTCAGTTCCATATCTTTCTCTCATAAAGTCTCTGGTTTAACTAAAGTCTGCTTTGTCAGCTCCTGTGACTATTGCAACCTGCCACGTTTCATTGACACATGGTCTCCGGTTGTCACATTGAAAGTTTCTTTTTATGTGTGTCACCATAAAGGGAGTGATGCTATTGCTTTTTATTATATTTGAACTTTCCAAATTATGTGACCTGCTGAACTAAAAGCTGTCGGTAATTGTACTGGCTTTTAAACGATGGAATATTTCCACAGGCTAAACAGTTTCCAGTCCGTGTGTGCTGCAATCAGAAACAGAGTAAAAGAGTGAACAATTTACATAAAGAACACCAAATTCTCTTTTCCTTGGTCCGAGGGGAAATAAATCACATTAGCACCTTGAGCCTTCAGCACATAGAGGCAGAGAAAACAGAAAAAAAGAGAGGAAATTTAGATTCCCAGATATCAAGCTGATTAGCACGGGCACCTTCCAGCAGACGCATAAACACTTACCAACACGTGAAGTGACGAGACCACTCTGAGCAGAGGCTGAGAATGACTTGAGTGGCTTATTTCTCCTTTGGGAATTAAGTCATCGGCTTCAGGGATATCTTTCTGGCCATGGGGGTTGCCATAGCAACGGGGTATGACATGTGGATTGCCTATTCAAGTTTTTTTTTTTCTTTCTTTTCCATTTCCTTTTCTTTGTGGTTGTCACAACCTTCTTAAAGAAATCCTGTGGAGATCTATTTCTCTCTTTGACCTACAAACACACCTCCTGGTCCTGAAAACTAACATCCACATAGAAATGACATAAACCATCACACTGAGCACAAAATGCCGATGTAGTGACTTCCAGATAAATTACTATATAAAGTGCTGTACATGCTCTACATTTGCCACCCACACACTCTTAATGGTTCCTAGAACCATTATCAACGCTTTATCATTTGAATGCATCATTTATATGAACTACACAATAAAAAAAAAACAGCCTCCTGAAGCCAAATCAGCCATCCAGAAGATGGAGAGTCTTCCATCATGCCTCACTTCTTGTTCTCCTCCAGTGGGTGGCAGTGTTCCCAGCCAGTGTGTGGTATAGGGAGGCAGCCTATCATGACTGTCTTGTGTGTGCTTTTTTAAAGGCTTATGTGTTCAGTGATCCTTGGTGACTGGCCCTCCTGGTGGAACACCTTTTTGAATATATTGGGTAGGAAGAGGTTAGTGTGGGAATCCTGCACCGAACCCTTAAGGTGGAAAAGTGTAATTTCGGTTTCCACCTGTGAGACTATGAGCTCCTTCCTAATAAATAAAAACAGAAATGTACTTGCAGTTACACAACAGTCTGATAATGAATGTAAATACTGCTGGATAACTGGCAGAGTTGAGCATCCTTTAATCTCAAATCTGCTACCATCTCATTTTTGACAGATCTTGGGTTCGGTAGACTTGTTTTTGGTCATCGGGTTGCACAAGTTTAAACTGCCGTTAGTTTAGTTGTTGCCATTTCCATCATTTTCCCCATTTGCTCATCCATTTTAATAAGCCCGAACCTCCAGAGAGAGGGAGAGCATGTGAATTTGAATGTTGCTGATGACTCACAAAGTCCGTGCCAAGCAGAATAGGAGGCGGCTCTGGGGAGCATCAACAGCCTCTGAAGGTCACTCTACGCTGTTACCATGACAGCACTGGCCTCCCTCTGAGAAGTTCTGCTCGTGTCGGTTGCGTGATTTAAGGGGAGGGGGACCCGTCTTGGGATGCGTGCAAAAACAACAGTGCACGCAAAAACGTGCACATCCCCTCC
The DNA here is from genome assembly GCA_015106755.1 of Etia nguti. Lineage (NCBI taxonomy): Eukaryota > Metazoa > Chordata > Actinopteri > Cichliformes > Cichlidae > Etia > Etia nguti. The sequence continues at coordinate 110,015 of VUQG01008490.1, read as the reverse complement.
TCTCCCCTCTCCCTCCTCATCATCAGCACTACCAAGTCAGCAGGGGAGAGGCAGAGGTGCATGTTCAGCCCTGAGCAGAGTCTCTTTCCGAGCTCTCCCCAGGGAGAGACACACAAACACGCACATGAGCGTCATTAACTGAGTTGTCTGAGAATCAAAAAGAATCTTTCCAATCAGTGCATAGAAGCCAAAGTAACCGGAGTTTCACCTCTGTGCCATCTTGCAATATGTAAACAGAGAATGAATTGACTCTGTGCAGATGGATTAGACAGACACATACACTAATCACCCATCTGTCATCTACACTTACTCTCAACCGTTAAAATGTAGCCGTCCTCTTTGTCCTTCCATTCACCCATAAGCTATGACTGCCCACAGATTGACGCCATATATATATATCTATGGGATACGTGCAGAGACAGACAGCTCACAGGTGGTGTATCTCCGAGTAGGAGTGCAGGGTTCATACAGTATGCATGACCATTCCCATGGCAGCTCACTAGGGAGGCGACTTCACAGGAAGCCTTAACAAGGCAATTATCTAAGTTAGGTTTCATTTGTCTCTAGCAAAAGGCACTCTGTGCTGGAGCGCTTAAACCTTCTGTGCCGACAAACATTCCCAGATGACTTGTTGCTCAAAGATTTGTCTTCATTTCGAACACATTTGTTTTAGTCCAACTACCCCAAACTGTATTTAACATGACTGCTCTTGAATGAGTCACAGTTTGAAATAGTCCATATTTAGAGCCGTGAAAAAAAAGTACACCTGCTTTCAATTTGAAGGTTTTATGTATCAGGACTAAGTACTAGGTTCTAAAATTGTCTTGAATGCAGTCTATAACATCACATATTACACTGTGTACCAATCTACATGGATATATAGACAGTAGCATTACAAAATGCAAACAAATGTACATTTGATTTTGGGGTAAGCTGTCCCTTGTATTTATGGAAATAATAATGTATACTTTATTGATCCCTGTGGGGAAATTCCTCTCTGCATTTAACCCATTCACTCAGTGAAGCAGTGGGCTGCCATTGGGCGCCCGGGGAGCAGTGTGTAGTGTGTAGGGACGGTACCTTGCTCAGGGGTACCTCAGGGTAGCCGTTCAGGGGAATCGAACCCCTGACCTTCCGATCACGGGGCCAACACTTTACCTACTGAGCTATCCCTGCCTCCTATAATGTATACTTAGAAATACTAAATTTGTTATTTTGATCCCACCTTCACATAACTGAGAGTTGATGCTTCTTCCATGACTCAAAGTGATATTAATATAAGCTCAAAAATGCTCTATCATTTGATAAACAAACACTGTGCAGCTTGCTGATGTCATGTGTTACGGCTGCTGAAGCTTTTCACAACTCTTGCTTCCATTCAGTGCTGCCAACTCTTTCCTTACACAGCTTCAATACCAACTGTTTAAATGCCTTCTTTTACCACGTGCCAACTTCCAATGAACAAAATATTCAAACGTGTATCTCAGACTGTGTGTGTGAATGCATGAGTCTGATGTTTTGCTATGATCCCTATTCCATTTTTCCTGCATTTTCTGAGCTCTAGTTGCTTCAACAGAGCATTACGACACTGACATTCAGACACGCTATGCTGAGAGGGCCACCCAGAGCATCACGGGCAGGTGACACATGGCTGAAAAGGTCATTCTCCACGTGGAGCTACCCATGATGGTACAATGGCAGGAATCATCCACTCGGAGCACGATGGTATAAATGCAGGAAATGCTGTAACTGGCTGGTGGGACGTGACCCTCAGGAAAGCCTGAAGTATTGACCTTTAATTCACAATGAAACACGACAGTCCACTCAGTACTTTTGCCAACGTTATCATCTCGCTGCTGTCTGTTTTATTGTGTGACGGTTTGCGCATTAAGATTGTTTTTCTCAGATATTCGGGGGTCACCTTGACAGACTCTTGATGTTTTCTGAATAACCTGGAAATCTGGCTGTCACATCAGATGTTAATATCTCTGCCAGTCCACAAGAGATGACTGTAACGTTGGCATCCATCACCAAAAAAAAGGTCACCTTGACTGTGGCAACTGTGACATATGGAAAGTAAAACAGACACGGAGCAAGAATGGACGGGAATGGCATATTTTGTGTTTTCATTTACATAATGGCCGGCAGTAAGGGAGATACTGTGGGACACATTGTGAAACAGCAGTGCTGGCGGTTTTGAAACTCCTCTCCAAAGCCATTAGTGATTAGATAAAGAGTGTAGATGGACTTGTAATGATGCTCTCCCGCATGTTCTCTCTCTTTATATCTCGCCTCTGCCAGATAAAAGACAGCGAGAGCCCCACAAGGCCTTTGTTGTGGACATTATTTAGTTGTAACACGCACTACATCACCACTCAACCACTTCACCACCTGCATTGCACCTGTTGGCTTTGATCAGTGGTTATTGGTAAGAAATGTGAAGTTGAATAATATGTCCTGGGATGGTGTGAGGTCTGAGCTCAGTTCAGGGACTTGCAGCTTTGCCAGATTTGACTGACCAGAAAATTGCTAATCAGAGCTTTAGACGTGCCTCTGGTCTCATATAATTAGTCAAAATCCAATGGCAACCCTTTTAGATAAAATTAAAGTATAGGACCAGATATAAGATTTAACAAGGCTTTCATCACAGAGATAATAACAATTTGAGAAAGAGAAAATGTCTCTGGCAAGCCGTAACAAACTTAAGCATGATTTCATTGTCTTTTATACCAAATGTAGCAATTAAAGAACTTATTGCCCTGTCAGTTGCAGTAATTGGAAAATATGTCTTTTTTTTGTTGGTGGAGATCTGCCAAATAATTAACTACACCTGTTTTTTTCTTTTGTTGAAAATCACTGCAAATACCTTGTAAACACCTGGCTAGGATTGGACCCCGTTTTGCCTTAATTCTTTGTGGCAGAGAGTCAGCAAGGTGCAGGAAACATTCCTCAGAGATTTGGTCCATATTGGCATGACAGCATCGCAAAGTTGCTGCAGATTTGTTGGCTACACATCGATGATGTGAATCCCTCACTCCACCCCATCCCGAAGGCGCTCTATTGCACTGAGAACTGGCGACTGTGGAGGCTATTTGAATACAGTGGAAATTATTGTTGTGTTCAAGAAACCAGTCTGAGATAATCTGAGCTTTGGCAAATATTCTCCAAGAGGCAGGCAACAAAACGTGGGTACTCTGTGGTCATAAAGGGATTGATATGATCAGCAACCATGCTCAGGAAGGCTCTGGTCTTTAAGCAATGCTCAGTTGGTACTAAAGGCCCAAACTTTGCCAAGAAAATATCCACAACACCATCACTAGCAGCCTGAAGTATTGATTCAAGGCAGGATGAATTGATGGTTTCATGTTGTTTACAGCAAATTCAGATTATACCATCCATATGTTGCAACAGAAATCAAGACTTAGCTGAGCAGGAAAAATTTCAGTCTTCTGTTATCATGTTTTGGTGTCCTGCGCTAACTGTAGTGTCTTAGTCAACTGAAGTGACACCTAGTGAGGTCTTCTGTTGAGGAAGTCCGTCTACTTCAAAAGTTGATACTTGGCGTGTTCAGAGATGCTCTTCTGCATATCTTGCTTGTAAGTGAGTGTTCTTTTTTCATATCGGTTTTTGGAATTACTGTTACCTTCCTATCAGCTTAAAGCAGTGTAGCCATTCTCCTTTGACCTCTCTGACATAAACATCAACAAGAGATTCTCACCCATTCTCACCCAGAAAACTGCTGCTCATTTGAGATTTTCTTTTCTTTCTTTTGTGTTCTTTGTAAATTCTAGAGAGGGTTGGGCAGGAAAATCCCAGCATATCAGCAGTTTCTGAAATACTCAGACCAGTATTTCCAATAACCATGCCACTTAGTCACTCAGCCTACTTGCTGTTACTAACTGTATGCGGAATTTAGCTAGCATGTTTGCCTGTGAATGTTACTTTGACATGGCTTCATGAAAAATAAGAATGTGTTTTCTGCTTTTGTCTTTTGTTGCTGCTGCTAAGGACTAGCTTAACAAGACTAGCTTAACCTAAAGACTGGCTAGTGGGGGTATGATTTTATTGCTGAAAGTTTTCTGCTGGAGCTAAAATCAGAAACTTTAAGATAACAAAACAAGATGCTAATTACCTAACAAGCTAATAAGTTAGCTCACCTTTGTGAAGCTGAAATTCAGGCCCGGAGCTGGTAAAAGATTTGCTGCTTCTCACCACTGAGGTAAGAATTTGCTGCTTCTGCTCATTCTATTAATTTGCATATGATGAGTTTAAGTCTGACATTCTGGGCTTGGTCAATATTAAAAAGCTATGATGTTACCTAACTTACCTAGCTGTTTTTATTACTCATTATTTAAATACAGTAACATAACTTTTTTTTCTGGTTGATGCTCCTTTACCTTTCAATTTTAAAACAGAATACTCTGTAGGCGTTTTTTTTTCTGAGTGATGAATTTCTAACTTGCTGCACTGAGAACACCTCCAGCCTCCAAATGCAGACTTTGTTGCTCACTAAAAAAAGGCCTTTGTATGTCTGCATTAATTAATGGTGTGCAACACTGCAATTTTTTGCAATACAATGCCAAGTAAAAACAGGACCAGTATTGCCAATCTCAATACCAATACTTTTATCAAAGACAGTGTATGAAGTGGAGAGTAGTGTGCCATAATTTATGAGATGAATCCTCATCAAGTTGCCAAATTCTGAGCACATTTAAAACAACAAAACACAACCTTGAGCTTTTTATGTATTTTCAAACTGGGTTTTCTGGAGACCTGGAATGTAAATGAGTGTAGACTCAGTTTTGATGCCTTTTAAGAACCAGCCCATGTTTTGACAGAACATGTTTGAGGACTGAATGTTTTTCTTTGTTTTGATATGAAAAGAAAAATTATGGAGATAAGAATCTCCAGGTTCAGCTGCAATTATCAAATTTTTTGCCATAAGCCGGCCCATAGCCACTATGTATTTTTCAGTATTTTCAGCAGTGCCAAAAAAACCAACAGAAAAAGATCAGTGCTGGTGCTAGCTTTTTGGTGGTAGCTTTTAGTCACTTTCAAACAATGAACCAAAATTGGCACATTGGCATGTGTTGGTGGGAAAAAACAACAACAACAGGTGAAAGTGCTCCCAGTAAGCGTCTTTCCTGTTACACAATGCATTAGACCCACTACACATTCACAGGTACTCCTCTCATCCTCAGAGCAGATGAAACATACATTTTTAGTGCTATGAGTACATAGTTGGTGCTGATGCCTGCTCAGTTCTAGCTTTTCATATAGTATTCTGTGCACCCCAACTCTACCCCAAGGGTGCTGTTTATTGCCACATCAGTGTTGCTCAGAGCTTGGTGTTTGCCTGGTGTCATTTCTGCACATACATCTACATATTCTCAAAGCATGAGTGAGCCTAGCTGAAACCTCCTGGTAGGCTAAGGCTTTTCTGTAAGTGTATGTGTGATTCTATGTTCTCCCTGTTCTTGCATGAGTTTCCTCCCACAACCTAAAGACATGCTTGTTAGGTTAATTGGTGATTCTAAATTGTCCATAGGTATGAATGTGAAAGTGTGTGCTTGTCTTTCTGTGTGTGTTAGCCCAGTCCTTCCACGACCTGGAATAGTCAGAAAAGGTATGGATTTTCTGGTTTTGCTTTAAATAATCCGTGTCTCTGTTGTTTGCCAGTCTATAACCTTCTGGTGTGAATTGTAACAATCTAACTGTGCTTCGCTTTTCGCTTTCTTTCTTAACTTTCTTTCAATAGCTTTTTAAAAAAAAAAAAATAATGCACATAAACACAGATGACCTTATATCATCTGTGTGCTTTCGCTTTCTTTCCTTCTATTTTCTCTCTCAGTTTAGGTATCAGTATAACGTTCCCCAAAGTACGTCTCACCGATTGCTTCTCACCAGACTCGCAAACATTGTCATTTTCAAAATCGCTGCTTCAGAAATGCCTTTAAAATGATAGAGACTCGCGTGGGAGGCAGTCTGCTTGAACTGGTTTTTATTTAGCCAGCAAGGCAAGCAATGAAAAGAAAGAGAAAACATTTGGAACTGATGTGCATCTGTGCCTTCTCAAAACAAATTTACTGTCCCCTAATTAAAACGCACATAATTGAGAGACCATAATGTGATATTTGCTACTAACATGGCGCTTTATTTGCATCTAGAGTAATTGATGTGTGGAAATTATATTCCAGCTCTTGGTTAACTGCTGGTTAAGAACTGGCGTGGGGGGTGGGGGTGTATGAATGTGGAACGAAGCTTGTGAAATTTCAAACCCACCTCTGGCCTAACCACTCTTATCATCTTTAAAATGTAAATAGGATAGTGTTTTTTGAAAGCTTTTTCGTGTTACTAATAAATGTCAGTTCTCTGAATGTAATCCCACCTTTACAGCTAGTGCAGTCACAAACAGGATATTCATTTAACTCGATACTCAGAGAAAAAGTATTTACCTGGATAAAGGAATGGAGCACCTTTTTTTACTGTAGATTTAATTGAGAGACTAGTTTGAGCAGTCAGAGGATTGTAGAGCATGCTGAAAGATGCATCTATAGTGTTCTCAGACGTGAAAACTGTATGATAAGCTCATCTCCAAGTCTGCGAGGAGGACGCTGTTCCAGTAGCATACAAGGGCACCTAGCTGCAGGTGCAGGATAGCAAGCGCATGTGATGCGCCACAGTGGGTCCTCACAGATCACATTTGCCTCAGCTGCTTTTTAAATGAGAAGCCTCTCTTAGCTTCTCTCCCCACATCTGAATGGAGGATATAAACAGAGGGAGATGTGCTGAACAATCCACCTTCTCTCATCTATTCTACAACTTAACTGATCTCAAGGCTAAAACAACAGCCGTTTGATTTGCAGTCAAGTGAGGAAAATGTGGCAGCGGGGAAAGCCACTCGACCATTTGCTCCGTTCAGGCTGCGCTTCCAGCTGACAGGCTGATGAGCTGCAATCAGCCCTCCTACTCTGACTGGGCCATGCTGTGGCAGTGATTGGTGATTTATGTCGGAGGAATAGTCAGACTAGGCTACTTACAGCTAAAAATGAGAATGTAAATTTTGTTGACAACTGTCTATGCGAATGTATTTTAGGTGAAAAGTGCAGAGAATTATTGCACACCTGTTCCTGACATTTGATGTAAACCAGCATAATAGTTTCAACCTCAAAGCTGTAAAATAAAATGTCTTAATAGGAGTCAGTTATAATTTGCTTGTTTACAGAATGCGAGGAGGATGTGTGCATGCAGTTATTATAATAAAAGTAAAGCAACTTCACTTTATTTGAACTTAGAGGCACTTTAAAACCTTAATTTTTCAACTTTTAGAACACACAAACTTTGAATGGCCTTTTAAAAATTTTTTTTAGAAAGTTTGTACTTCTACATTGTTTTTCATCAATTCATGCTGCATTCATATGACCCATACACCGCACTGTTGCAGGACCACCCTTTTCATTAACATGTGACGAACAACTCAAGAAAAGAACCAGGAGTCATCAGTCTCTACAGGAGTCTTAGACATATTGGTTTGCACAGTTCTTAGCCAAATAAATAGGAAATGACATCACACAATCACAAGAATCAGTCTCTAAAAACAACATGATATTTATTTATTAAGGATATAAACACAAATTCCCATGAATTTCTAAGTGTTCTATCTTTAGAAAAATTAGGCACTAATTATTGGATTAAACTGATACGTACAACACCTTGGCCAACAGGTGTGGTGCAAAGGAATAAGAATGGGGTGGGACTGTCAAATCCTGTCCCTGTCTGGTTTAAAAAAGACAGAAAATCACTTGACTGATTAACTGCTAATAACTGGAGTTTAACCAGCTACATACATACTGATATGTTTCTTGTCCAATTTGCCTTGTTAAACAGTGGACGAGGAGCTGTGTGTCTTCTTTTGGGTGGAGGGAGTGGTCATTGTCTCTGCTTGCCTTTCTGCAAAACTTCCCACATGCCACTGCTCCTACCTGTGTGTGCAAAAAGTGCTTATAGCTAGATATAAGTAAGAAAACTTGAAAAATATGTATAAATTTAATAAAAGCTCCAGTTTAAATGAAGTAAGGACACCAACATTAACTGCTGCTGTTAGCAGTGTAAGACAGTGACAAATAATGTCTTATCCTAGCCTCTCCATTTAATTATTGTTCACCAACTGATTTAATAGTTTAATTTAAATCTAATGTAATGTTCAAGGGTGGCCCCCAGATGGTTTTGTCTTCTTTGTCTGAATAAGAATTAAACATGCTTGCTTGGGACCATTTGAAGGCTGTAATTTCCACCTTTTTAAATGGTTGTCTAAATAACACATCCTTGTTTCCTTAAGTAAAGACATTTCGTAGCCAAAAGACATTTTACAGCAATTTCCCATTCACCTTGTGGATTTGCTAAACTCTAATTTCCTTTTTGTATGACTGTAATTTTTGAAAGTAATGGTTCAGGGTCTATCCATTGAAAATTGACTAAAATGCGATGTGTTTTATTTCAGTAGTAAATGAGTTGGAGAGCTGAGGCTGTTCTCCAAAAAGCCTAACACATAATGTCCGAAATGAAAAAGGTCTGGTAATGTCCCTTCCGATTTAAGCATAAGGAGAAATTTTTTTCCTAATAGAAAATTGAGTTTAATCGTGGATGTTGTTAATGTGGGCTTTTGCGTGTCATGGGTTTTAAGAATAGAGCACTACTCAGTGCACCACATTAGACTTGTGGTTATATGTTTGCATACTGTAAAGAAGACAAAGTGACAAATGCATTTTACAATAGGCCTTAGTCATACAGGCCTAAAGACCAGTCAGTGATCCCCTGGTGACCTCAAGTCCTGGAATAAAACACTTTTCCCTAGTGACCGTCTATTGCCAAGAAGTGACTGGCTGATATTTAGGCCTGTTTCACTGGAGCAGTCATTTTCACAGTGACAGCCACTTGTAACTGGTTGAGGAATAGAAATTTTCCTATACATTTTTTTCCCGATGGTTGCCCAGCAGTCTCTAGGTCATAGTGGGTGTAAAAAAAAAAAAAAAGAAGAAGAAGATGAAAACAGAAAAAAACAAAACAAAAAACTTAAGTTGTATCTTGCCAAATTATATTTGTCATGAAGACCAATTGTTTTGGTTTGTATAGTTAATTTCACCCCTCAGAACTATGCTATGGTGAAGTTTTATATAAGTCACCTGCTTAAATTGAACTAAGGTTTCAAGTTATGTACCAGCGTCGATGTTATTGACGGGATTCGGGGATCCAGGCAAACCCAACAAAGTCAGTGTGCCCCCTCAGCTGAGTTCTACTGATATACTTCAGCTATAAGTTACACAAATTCATATAATTTGATAATGAAAAATGTAAACATCTACATTACTTGTTGTTATTGGAGTGCAAGCTTAGTTTCTGTTCTGCAGCAGTCGTGGTAACCAGTATAACTGGTCAAGAGTCAGTTTTGCGCAGCTAGTTTTAAAGCAAGACCCTGCAAAACAAATGGAAATATGTTGAGCATATTCCGAGCTCACGTTCAACTATTCTGCTGTGTGGTGAGTTTATTGATCCAGTTCTGCATTTGGAGATAATGTCTCTCCTGTTTGTCTCATGCTTTGCCTCTGCATTGTTGGCCCCCGTGATCGGAAGGTCAGGGGTTCGATTCCCCTGAACGGCTACCCTGAGGTACCCCTGAGCAAGGTACCGTCCCTAAACACTGCTCCCCGGGCGCCCAATTTCAGCCCACTGCTTCACTGAGTGAATAGGTTAAATGCAGAGAGGAATTTCCCCACGGGGATCAATAAAGTATACATTACAATTCTCTCTGAGTGTACTACGTATATACAGTTGTAAATATGCACATTGTAAATATCCATATATCACAGTGACATCGATGTCTTATGCACTGTTTATGATGTTAATTTGTTCACTCATGTATCTGCGTTTAGTATAGTAGAAAATTATTCTAGTACCTGCACATCTAGCATACGCTTGTGGACCCTTTGACTCGTCAGTTAAAATACCAGAAAGAATGTGTCATTAAACTTGATGAACACATTCTGCTTCTACTAATACATTATATAATGTTTCCATTATGTTTCTCTGTTTATTTTTTTTTTCAGTCCTTCACAGTTTTCTGAGTGCTTTCCAAGAAAAACTGTAGTGCCAGGCAGGGGCACCACCGGGGGGGGGGGGGAACTGTCCTATTTTGGTAAGAACTTTAGTAAACGTGAGTACAAGAGAGAGGAAGAATCAGTGGTAGCTGGGACTTACATTCAATCAATTAATCAATTAAAACTGATTATTATGGATTTCAGTATCTCTTTAGGTTTTAATATGTATCTATTTTCAGTGATATCAAGTTTAATAGCAGGAAATTAACTATACATATAATTCTTTTCTTCCTCTCTTTTTTTGCCATATTTTTTAAGTAACCTATATTTGACAACAGCATAATAAACCTGGAAATTCTGTTTTTGGTGTGCCACCCCAATATTTTTAGTGGCCCCCATATGGCCACCCCTAAGAAAAACTTCTGGAGGCACCCCTGCTGCCAGGAGACATCAGAAATACCACAACACTACCAGAACTTCTAGAGCAATCTCGCCAACTTCCCTTACACTAACCTCAGAGTCTCCAGACCTGCAGCTGAACCAGCCAGTCTGTCACAGCTAATTTTGTCATGATGCCAGCCTGCAATTTGTGCTGAAGTTTCCAAGAAACTCAGGTACTGTAGCTTCTCTTGTGGTTGAAATAATGTCATTAATTGGGTAAGACTGCAGAAAACAGAGCTATAAGAATGACAGAAGGAGCGTGCAACATATCGGTGGGGTAGATATATCAGCCAAATATTTGTATCGATATCAGTCTTAAGTGTCTTATATCGGTGAGCATCCAGTCATAAGTGACCATATATAAAAAAGAAATAGGCCAAAAAAATACGTTACAGAAGACTTGTGTGTCTCACACTATGATTTTCTCGAGAGCACCCCATGTTCACTTGTTGAGTTAAATTCTTACAATTATGTTGTGTGAGAAAAATGCAACGGTTGTGACTTTTATGAGTAAATCATATAAAACAAGCATTTGCTATATAATTTTTTGTAATACAGAAGTCAGTGCCAATCAGTATAACCGTGCAATAGTTGACCACTTGTAGCTCTGCACCATTTCCATTTACTGACATTTACTCTGGCTATGAAAGGGAGAATGGTCTTTTAAGAAATATTTGCATAAACATCTGAGTACATCGACGACAGCATTTATTGACGCTTGATTCTCACAACGCCAGACCTCTTATTTGTTTGCACCTGGCTGCTGTAGTTGTTGTTTTTTGCCAAAAAACTTTTTCTAAAAGTTTTTGATTACAGCCTTTCAGCTGGATGATGACTCTTTCTCTAAGCCTAGCCCGTGTTTGCGTGTCCACCTCTTTTCATTCACTGCAGCTCTCTGAAATATTGAGCCAAACTATTTTCTCTGAGGTGTGGGAGTTAGGATGAGCGATCTCTGTTGACCAAGACTGATAACTGTTGACGATCAGAGAAGAAAATTACAGTGCAGAAGCACCAGCTGTATCAAGCGCGAATGCATGACAAACCTTCCTGTACTTCAGAAAGTGGCAGAAAATGTGGCTAAATGAGTACATCTCAGTGATGATAGAAGTCTCTTTGTTATGTAATGAGCTAAATTATAGATAATACGGTTCTAGAAAATCACAGGGTGTCAGTCTCTCCTGTCATTTCTTCTTACCCATCCTGTGATTAATTGTTCTGGGCTTGAGATCAACTCTGACCCCTACTGGTGTGGATGGAGCTGCTTTGTAATAAAGCTCTCTAATCTTTCTGTGAACTATGACATTACATGTAGATTGATACTTCATAATAACATGACAACAAACAGCTATTCTTTTTATAAAGTTTCTCAGTAAAATGAAGTATACTCGGCAAAATCGTTTATCAGGCCGAAGTATTTTTGTTTCAGCGCACTTTTCACCTGCTACTCTACTATTGCATACATTTGGTGCTTAAATGGCAGTTTGAATGAATGAATTATTCAACCACCTTCAAGTGATCTACAAGCTTACAGATTGTGCTAATTCATAATTTACAGAAGGGCTTATAGTTCTGAACCAGAAGGTTTCCTCTTACTTTTGAAGAATCAGTAATTACATTAACCTTTTTTTCTTTGCGGTTATTTCACAATGACTCTCAATCAAGCGTGTGGGTTGTTCCACAATTAAAGTTGCTGAGCACAACGAGGTCTGTCTACCGTGTGGCAGCATAATATTGTGACTGACTACTGTGGGTTTTTAAAAAAAAATATAATGTGCAACCAACACGAGGAACATATGCTTATGGCCCATTCTTTGCACCATAGATTCAACAAAATGCTGGAAACATTCCTCAGAGATTTTGGTTGATATTTACACGATATCGTCACGTAGTTGCAGATGACTATAGCGGCCTTTTGAAATCATACCATGTTCAAGGAACCACTTTGAAATGATTTGAACTTTATCATTATCCTGCTGGGAACAGTGATCGTAAGACGAGTACACCTTGATCATAAAGCGATGGAATGGTTAGCAACAATACTCAGGAAGGCTGTGGTGTTTAAATGATGCTCAAATGGTACTAAGTGGCCCAAATATGCCAAGAATATATCCCATTGTCATACTCCTATAACACCAGCAGTCTGAACTGTTGATTCAAGGCAGGCTGGATACATGCTTTCATGACAAATTCTGACACATAAGAGAGGGTACATTACATCTACTTGTTATTATGTATATGATATTTACTCACAGTAAGCACAAGGTTAAACTGCGTCTAAATTTTTTGGCATCCAGGTTATCTGGAAAATAAATTATATCAGACCAAGTAAAGTTTAGTATATAAAAATGTAAAACTGTCTGTTTTCTCGCTGAAGTCATGACTATGCATCCTCTTTGTTTTTTTCCGAGCAACATTAAAGTTAATATGAATGTTTAGACTTCCTGAGATCCGCAGGAATTCATTTTTTCCAAGCAGGGATCTGTGGATGCATAGCATGTTGTACCAGTAGCCTACAGCTGTGAGACTCCACTTGCACTCACATCATGTGACTGCCTTGCTAAAAATAACCCTCTCTCCACGTGTGATGTGGATGATACCCAGACTAAGAATAGGCCTACTGGAGAGAAACGACATGATAGTAAGTCACCAGTGAAGCAATGGCTGCAGTGCAACAGAGAGAGGATTTAATAACTTGGCCTTGAAACAACGCAATATCAGTGAAGCTCCTGACAGTATAATTTGCTCAGCACAGCCACTGCTTGGTATCTGTCAGGTATGCATGGCTCCGCATCCGCTCCTACTGGCAGACTTCTCTGCTAATTGACTTGAGAAAGGACAGATAGAAGACAAAAGCAGTAAACAGACTTTTAAGTCCTGCTTTCATTGGTTAAAAATTGACTTAATCGAGCATTTGACCAACAAAAACATTTTTAAGTTAAAAGATATCTGCATGAAAAAGGAATGACAGATTTATTTATTTATTTTTTTAGCAGTTTTTAAATAAGCAAGTGTTGGAAATGCAAATATTTATAATAACTGTTTCGAAAGCTTACTGAAAAAAAATCATTTTCTACAAAATCTGATCCTGAAGCAAACTGCCTATAGCTCACCTAATCGACTGGCTTTAGAAAGGATTGCTGGTAGATTTGGGGATTCAGAGGTGCAAGGGACCCTGGTTCCCTCTGCAGCTAGATGAACTCAAGTCAGCAGAGTACATTTAAGATATTTTTTGATAGGGTAGCAGGAGGGAGACAGATGCTCAGATAAGAGCAGGACCTTGACCTGGAGGTAAAGAGCTGTTTGTCTCTTTGCAGAGTTGGATGCATGCAACCGTGTTGTGAATTCATCAGCACAGTGTGGTGCACTCACCTGGAAGAATGAAGGGAGGTTCAAGAGTTGGTCACCTGAATATTGTATTACGTGGAGAAGCGAGGGTGTAATGTGGCCTGAGGTTGAGCTAACAAACATGAAATCTCTGCAGTAATAAGCGATCTTGGATTGGCATTAGCACAGTGGCGCTTGTCTGTATTCTGTATTTTGCAGTATTTTTGTTTTCCCAGTCCTTTGCTTGAATAATATAGGCATGGTAGTAAATTTGTGGACACATCTGGTGGGCAATGTGTCTGCTCAAATTTGCAGAAATATGCACTGGTGCCTGTCCCTGTTTGGTTCCAAATTAATGTTTTTTTGTTTTTTAAGTGGTGTATGCTTAGGAGTTAGTTATGCATTCTCAGTGGGGAAGAAAAATGGGAAAGAAAAGCTTGAACAGGTTCATGGAAACTGACTATTAAGTGTAATCGGATAGAACTGGACAGAGGGCGGTATTTAATTCCAAGTTCATGCAGGTAATTTAACCTTTTTATTATTACAGTTCTAACAACACCCCTGAATTAACAGTAAGTCTAGTGAAATAGATTATTACATCAAAACATGTTTTATTGTTGAGACTCTGGATCTGGGCAAACCTTTTTACACTGAGCAAAATCTAATATGGATCTAAAATTCACATACTCCACAAAATTTCTTTATCTTCTTTTAAAAACTTCTTCATAGCTTTATTAACCTGTTTATGATCACAATTATAATAGTAACAGTAATTTTTTTTCTGTTGTTATTTACAGCTTTTGAAAGCTGTGTCATGTATTAATAGATAACAAAACGAAACAGAAAATATACCAGTTTAAAAAAAAAATGTTTTATCCAACCAATAATCAAGAATCCTTGCTGACCAAAGTAGCATATCTCACAGCGTGGCATTCTTTACTTCAATCACATGTGCTATCAACTTACTTTTATGCTTTACCAAAGGATCACGTGCAGTGTAGATCTTGATTCAGTACCTTGTGTATCACAGATCTACCACAAATTGCTGTAGTTTGAACAGTTTTAGCTATGCAACATGCGTAACATGTAGCTCTTGGGTGTGCAAAGATGCATGAAGAGTCAGTTCACATGGGACTGAACCTTAGCACGGCACAGCATTGCAGTGTTAGAGCCATTTTATACATTACCTTTAGGCGCCATATGGGGAGCTGGCTGCCCTCTCACAAGGAGGTAGGCACGCAGCCATCTCGGCTGCTACAAGAAGACTCTGTGCTCTAAGGCAGGCATGTATCATTTATCAAACACCTGAAAATGACTGAGCTGACAGACTGCTTGATGTATGATCATGCAATCACAGGTGTTATCATATGTTGCTGTGGAGGTGTTGATGCATGACTGGCTTAAGCATCTTTAGGGCAAGCTGGGTGATAACACTGGTTGGAGGCCTGGGTGCACTGATAAAAGGAGGAAGCTCACCTAACTCCAGAGACGATCAAAGTTGCTGCAGTGAAGGATGAAATGAAGGACATTTCTCCAATAGGTGTTTACAATTAACTGATTTCACTGATAAACATTTTTATATTTAAAACTTGGAAGACTATCTTTTAAAACTAGTTAGAATATGTTTGTGACAGAACTATGCATGGCTGTGCCATAGAATATAGTGTCTTGTAAGGATATTTGCTGCTCTGTGTTTACGTAGGAGACTAGATCCTATCACTGCTTCCTATTTAGTCACTGATGTGCTCATTGTATTTGGAGAATTGCCTCACCATGTCTCTGCTTAAACTTGTCGAACAGAACTCAATTTTACCACAACAATAGAAGCTTTAGGAGATTCAGAGGTGGGAAACATTGTAGCATTGTTTGTGTTTTGTTGATTATTGAGTAACAGTAGTGCTGTTGTAGTTGTAAGACAACAGAGGATATCTTCGTTACTCATATAGTGTATAATACTATGCCTATATGCCACCCTCGTTTCTTTATGTATGATTTCCAAGGAGCCAAACTTTCTTGTAGCTTTTTTTTTTAAAGTGAGCTCGAGCAACAGTTCATTAAACTTTCTGAATTTCTTTTAAAGTCTTTTTTCTTTGTACATTGGCTGCTTTGGCAGTCATTTTAGTCAGTTTTCAGAGGAATGTTTTCGTACTTGTTAAGCCACTTAGCACTGACCCATGAATCATTCAAATATAAAATAGGCACCTCACTCAAGGGATGAACCAGTGTTGTGTCTACACAGCTTGTTGCCAAAGGGAGTAGGGGACAAACAAAGTACCAAGCCTAAACAAAACCTTCTACAGCAAATGAGCAGTATCTAAAACCCTAGTCTTTAAGAAATAGACAAGGAAGAGAAATTGTCTCAGTACTCAGGTGGTTGTCAAGAAGCCAGTCTTAATGAATGGAAACAGCTGAGGTATGCCAAACAGCATAGGGTAAATAAATGACAACGGTTGTTCAGTAACAAATCAAAATGTGAAATTTTTGGTTCAAATTGTCATCAACATATGTGGAGAAGGTCACAGTAGAGGTACAACAGTCAGTGTCTACAGCCATCTGTAAAACACGGTGGCGGCTCAGTCATGGTTTGCGTTTCAGCATTACTGAAGCAGTGTGGGATCAGCTTGACAGAGAATGGAACAAAAGCAGCCAACATCCAAAGAAGAGCTTTGAATGTCCTTCAAGAAGCCAAATGAAATATTGACTTTCAAGCTCAGTAGAATTTTACAAACTCTATTTTTGCCTTATATTCTGTATTTCCATGTATTTTTGCAGATGTTTAAAAAAAAATCACTGCATCTATTTCCCATTTTCCTTTTGATAGCTTAAGATCTGCTCAGCAGTCTTAATTGTCAGCAGGACAAAAAGACCCTTGATCCATAACACTCACTAAAGACTTCCCTGATGAGATTATAGTCTCAGCAGCTACTTTGTAGTGTCACTGAATACAACTTGATCTCAGTTTTGTAAACCTTTGTTCCAGTTAGATTAAAATATGTGGATAAACCTGGTGTGCTGTATGTATTGTGTAATACTCTTTGGTTTCACAGTCAAATCCACCTCATGCTCGTTACATCTAGTGAATGCAAGTGTCTTTAGTTACTAATAAAGTCTACTCAACTAAGAAATACTTGATGTGAACCATGCCCTGGTGACAACTTCCACATGACTTTAAATATCGATGGATATTGACAAGATTTTATTGATACCAGTGCCATCATCGATTGTGCTTGTAGGTCCAGTTCTTTATTGATTCCCTTATTGACACTCAGTCAGTTTTCTGTTGAGAAAAAATGTGGCCCTAGACAGCTTTTGAGTATCAGTGTGACTGGTTTATTATCTCTGAGGCTGAACACAGTGTAGAAGCAGTAAAAAAGCTTGATTGTAATTTGGGTCTCCGTTGCCACGAGTTTGATGTGATTATTTTGAAATGTCAGAAAAACCCATACCAACAGTGATTAAAGGACTAGATGAACTTGAAGGCATGTGATTGTAATAGACTGGACATTTTGGAATTGGTTTCAGTTCTCAGTTCTCATGAAAATGTACCAACAAACAACAGGTAACACCAGCAGAAATCTCAACAACTTGATAAAATCTGCGTTTTGTTTTTTGTTTTTTTTCTCCAGCATTGAAGAAGCTAATGACCTATGATTTACAAGTGAGAGAGTAAATACTTGCAAAGTTGGTTGGCAGCACCTGTTGGTTTTAAGTTTCCTCAAATAACATGGCTGTAAACCTCCAGCATACTTTCAAGTGTGTCACCGAAATGCAAAATTCTGAAAGTAAACGTCAATATAGCTGGTTCCTGAGAATCATTGAAGGCGTGATTGGAAGCCTTACTTTGAAAATAACGGTGCTTTCCCGTATTGAACATGAGTCAGTGGTCCTCTAATTGCCATGATTTCTCTCAATATAAGGCTTGAGGTTTTAAGTGATGGAAGGGTAGGTAAAAATATAAACAGGATTAGTTCAACCAACAGCGTACAAAACATCACTTAATGCTGTTTATTTGCTTGACAGATCTGAGAAATTGGCAGTCGTGTCTGAGAGTTTAAGTTATTTGAATTTCAACAGGCTTATTACTCTGCCTGTCTGCTCCGATAGTACATTAAGTCCAGTTAAGTCCAAATTATTCAATAGCAAGTAAAATTCTAATTAAATATTGAACATAACACTGTTAAGAAACATCTTAATTGGTTTGTTTATTCAAGTGTTCTCAATGGTCTCTTTATTTTTTAGGCAAAGATTATCTTGTAATCATTTTGGTATTTATGTGGCTTATTATGTTTCAGCAATTGGTGAGTCGATGACCATTATTCATCAGGGCTTGAATTTCAGATTTCACAGCCTATGATGTACTGCTACTAACTTAAATGAATTGTCATTCTCCTACAAATGCTAAATTAATGTAATTTCTGCTCTCTTTCTTTTAGTACCATTGCTTTCACTTCTTTTCCTTTCCACTTTGCTCTTTTCCTGACTGTTTTCACATCTACATCAGGATTCTGTATTTTACAAACTGTCTGTAAGTTTGAGCCCAACATGCTGTATATTCTGAGCCTGTGTTTTGGACTGTTGCTTTGCCAGTCTAGGTAGCTTTTGGCTATCAGGTTCCTCTCCTGTGGAACCAGCTCCCAGATTGGATCAGCTGACCCTGAAACATCCCTAAGTTAAGCTGCGATAGACTCAGGCTGCTGGGGAACCTCCCATGATGCACTTTTCTTCTTCACTCACCTCTTTTTTTTTTTTTTAAACTGTCAGTGTGTTTATACACCACTTTTGCATTTAATCATTAGTAATTATTAAACTTGGTTCCCGTGGCTGCCCAGCATTGAACCTAGTTCAGCAGAAGGCTTCTTCCTGTTAAAAAGGAGTTCTTTCCTTCCAACTATTGCCACTGTTGCTTGCTCATAGTCGGTTTTCTGTCGGTTTGTTTGAACCTGTCTGTGTATGCTAGCAAGACTTTATGAAGCCTTGCAGAAAAGAGGAAGAGAGAACATAGTAGGGGTTTTCCAGGTTGGATGATGTTGGAAGTGCTCATGGCCCATCATTCTGGGCTGCTGTAAACTTGGGATGAACATGATTAGATTGCTGTAATCGGGTGCAGGAATTTCCCACATCATGAGGGCTAGATCTAAAGGAATCGGTTAAAATATGTACAGTACCTGCAATGCCACACTTGAAAATCAGGTGCTGTTTGAAGTCTATTTTTTAAGCATGATGTGCCCATTTGCTGACCACTGCCTGTCTGCAGCTTTCTCCGTCTCTGAATAGCAACTCAACCTTTCTTTTTTTTTTTTTTCTTTTTTTTTTTTTTTGCTAG
>VUQG01008490.1:69352-90813 GCA_015106755.1 Etia nguti | reverse complement strand
CCCTCCCCCTTTCTTTTTTTTTTTTTTCTTTCTTTTTTTTTTTGCAAGGAGATTTTGAAATGTAATTTCTGGAGGAGCTTTCTCATTTCTATGCAGATTCATTGGGTGCCCTTGTGTCCTGTCACCTCTGCTTGTCACCCATTTCATCTGGCCTTCTCTGTTCCCAAGCATTGTCATTTGCAGTGGATCTAGCCCTGTCATGTGGCTGTTAACAATCAGGCAACCTGACAGCCGCCCACTATTTACCCTGGCCCTTCTCTGCATGGTTTGGTGGAAAAGGTGCAACTTTAATCTTGATCTGCATGCATTACCAAATGCACTCCTCTATCCTCGCCTCTGGTAGGCGAGTGTGAGTGGAGAGTGGGTGGAGAGTGCAGGGATGACACAGTGGCGCATGAGTGTCTCCTCATCCATCAGTCTGTCACAGGCTGTCGCCCGGCTTCTCCCAGAGATGCTGTCGATCTGTAAACAAGAGGAACACCAGGCTTCCTGGGGCACCATGCTAGCATGCAGACAGACGGGGCAGGGCAAGCCTCTCCTATATGAATCACACACTGGTAGAGAGCTGATTTGACCATAGCAGGGTTTTGATCAACACAGCCAGGTGTGGATGACTAATGCCTCTGAAGACTACTGCATATCAGCAACTGGCCGTGTCAGGAGAATGAAAACAATCAATGGCTTTGTCACATTTTTTTAAATAAGGGAATAAGACAGACTGGGAGAAACTGACAACAGGACTTTTTCTGCTTCAGTTCCTTCAAAAGAGCAGTTTTTTTGGCACTAAATAATAAGCATGGGTATCTCCAGACATTTTTTTAGTATTTTACTGAGGAGCCCTGACACTTAAAAGTGTTAATTAAATAACTCCTTTTGAAGTGTATTTACAGTTTCTACAAGTTGGAGAGAAGATAAAGTCAGGCTAAGGATGTGTTTTGAGACACCTGTGTTGTAATTGTTGCTAAATGTCAGATTTCTGTAAAGTAATTAGCTCCTAATGACCACATTACAAAATGCATCCTGTACCCCTTCAACACTCACTGAGCCAAGCGTTAATGAATTATCTGCTGTTTGTTGGGACATGGGGGAAAGGACTAACTCAGTCCTTTATAGCCCCTCTAATTATTTTCCGCATCACATGATTAATATTGTCACTTTGATTTTGCTCTGAGCCCATTAGATGAAACGCTTTGTGACAGAGGACACTGCTTGTAGAGCAAAGAGTGTTTGCTGCCCTCTCGTTTCCAGGCCTCAGAGACACCTCTGTCCTCTAGAATAGGAAGACTCTGAGCCACACTGCTGGAGCGTGTGCCGCCTGTCTAGTGGGGGCTGTTGGCTGGTACAGGGCCAGGGCTACAACTGGGGCCAGGCTATTTCTGAACAGGACCAGGGAGGATGCAGCTGGTGTTCCTGCTGTTGACAATCTAAGTGTGCCAGTAGAGCCCCCCCAGAACCAACAAGCTCCTTCATTTCAAGACAAACTGCCATTAAAACCAGTAACCACAGCACATCTCATGGCGAGAGCCTTTTCTAGGAAAATACAAGGACAGGAGACTTTACCGGTTGGGGTGGGGATGGGGGTGTAAGAGCATATATTCCTATCACTAAAAAGCTCTTTATTGCCCATAACATGTTACATCTCTGAATTTGTTCCCCTGGAGAAATCATTTTCCAGACAATTTTAGTAGTATTAGTAATAATAGATCAAGATAAAGATACAAATAAAAATTAAAAAAATGACTCTACACCCTCTGAACAGTTTAAAAAAATAAACATATCAGTTAAAATTAAGACAGTGTAAGACCACATCAAAGTAAAAATAAGATAAATTAATAAAAGTTAAAAAAGGAAGCCGAGGTAAGCGAAAATATGTCAGCGATATGATGGAATTTGCATAAAAAGCCCTTCAAAAAGCCCGATAAATGAGTTTTTAAAAGAGATGTAAAAAAAGCAAACAAAATAAAGAACCACACACACTTGCAAAGGAAGCATGCCTGAGATTCTCGAGCAAGTCTTTCCACAGCTGAGGAACCATAAAAGCAGCCGAGTGACAATAGTTGGTTTTTTTGGTTTTATATAATTTAGACTCCAGAATCCAAATTGCATACCAATACATAATATACACCAAAAAATATTAAATCTATTCAAGACCATGAATATGGCTGCAAGAGAATTTCTTTAAATTTTGCAGAAATATTTGCTGGAAGTAAAAAAAAAAAAACTGAAATAAAATTTGGTGACAAGGTCACTGGGATCTTACAAAACACCTTTTTTTCTCTTTTCTTTCCTCCTTTTTTATTTGAGGTCGTGACTCAAATTCTGAACACGATATCCAGGAACACATTCAGTGGATTTCTGGTTACCTGGAACGAGTGTTTATGTAGAATTAGGGATGAATGGATTTCACATCGGTTGTCAAAGTTCAAGCTCATTGGGACAAAAAAGATTCCACCAAGTCTGACAAACTTTCACAAAAACAATTTAACAAGATAAAATGTTTGATAATTCAATGCTATCACTCAGTCTGCGATCACTGTGAGATCATAGTGGTCTGCTAAAAATTTTTTTAAAATCCAAACAACCTTTTGGCCATAATTTTGGAGCACAGAAGAACTTTGTGATCATATTTCATTCAGACACTGAATTAGTGCTGTTTGACTGATATATATCTAAAAATATTCATTTGATTGTCAAGCATGTTAAAGAAAAACATAAAATAACCACTGCTGCTGTCACCTTCTTATGAGCTTGAAGTAGTAACCTAACAAAGTGGTTTTCATTGCATTTGTCTTTTGCATAATTTTATGTCTTTGAGAACAGTTACATCAGATGAAAAAGGATGGATTGTAGATTTAGCGTTAATTTGCTATGGTCAATAATAATATATAATATAATTTAATATGTTCATAGTCCTATATGACCAGACTGTTGCCTAGCAGTTTCAAATACACAGATTAAGTAGTTAAACTAAGTGAACTCATGCTTTGTAATTTGTTTTTCCAGTGCTGGACTGACATCTTGCTCATTTTAAATGCTATTTTTAGAAAATCATTTCCTCATCCATCCATGCATCCTTTATCTGTATTGACTTATCCTTTGTAGTCTATCTAAGCTGATATCAGGAATAATCTGGGTCAGGTCACCTGCTATGTAAAGCCCTGTGAGGAGCTGACAATCTGTTTCAGTCATCGTTGCACCTACGGTACAGAGGACTTCAGATGAACTTGCCTTTAGTACTTGAAAACTCGTGCAGCCACCTGAACAACTTAAACACTCATACATATAAAAACAATTTCCAGTAAACTGAATCTGTGTAATCAGAGTATATCACAAAGGTCCCAGCTGATGACAGCTTAATTCACATCTGAGAAGTTTTTACAATATGTTATGTACATAAGAGCACTTATAGCGCTACCTAAGCACCACCTTTGGACTGGTTTTATATTTTTACTGGAAACCATAAGACAGAGAGCTCTATTCATTCTGCAGCCCATCAGTTTCTGTCTAACCTTTGAGTGCAGGTGGACGCTGTTTTTATTCAAGGCTTGCATCTGATGGAAAACCTCATTTTCTGCCTGAGGCAGCCAAAAATGTTGTTATTAGCCCCTTTCCATAGTCATGAATGTTATGTCACTGGTTTACTTTGCTAGTATGTCACCACACATGCATTTTCCCTTTTGAATTTGAAGCTTTTATGAAGCACTTATTGTTGAATGACTGTTTATTTTAATATTAATAGTTGCAAGATTTCTAATTTAAATTTGGTAACACTTAAAAAAACAACACTTATTGAAAAATGGTAATTAAACATTGGTAAATAGTTATTTTTCAAATGACTGTTAAATTTCTGTTTGTCAATAGTCCATCTATTAAAAAATGTGCACATTTAATTTTATAAAATTTATTATGTACATACATACTTAAATGATGTTTTGACTATACTGGTACACATAAAATTTAACATTATTTGTCTGTTAATAATCCACATAATGGATTGTGATTTTGAAACTGTTCCATTATGGTTCAGTCACAGTAGAGTAAAAACAGCAGCCTCTTTGTGACTAGTAAAAAATTGGTAATTGGCTGGTGATTCTTTTTGCTGTCCGCGACTGATTGCAAGTAGGTTTAGTGATTATCTAGTCATCTAGAGGTTGAGCATGCAATACCCTCTGGTTGACCACTTTTACGTTGCAAGACGATTGCACAGTTTGCCTCATGGGAGGTAACCCCATCTAAACAATCGCGGTTTCCTTATAATAAGTAAGTATAAGAAGGTAATAAGTGATAATTTCTGCCTGTCTCCCGCAGCTTGTCCTTTGTCCTGTCTTCCTTCTTTGACCTCTAGTTGCAATAAATGGCTGCCTCTCACTGAGCCTGGTTCTTCTGGAAGTTCCTTGATGTTAAAAGGGAGTTCTTCCTTCCCACTGTTGCCAAGTGCTTGCTCATAGGTGGTTGTTTGATTGTTGAGTTTTTTCTGTATTATTCATCTTTACCTTACACTATAAAGCACCTTGAGGCAGCTGTTGTTGTGGTTTGGTGCTATATGAATACAACTGAGTTGAATTGAATAGTTAATTTTTAATGTGAATTTCTGTGTATATAGAATATATATGGAACTGATTTGTGAATCGGGCAAATTTATCACGGATAATTGCTATTTATCACGACCATATTGCATATAATTGCCAGTTTGCCCCTTATTAAATCACAAACCATTAGGACACTGATAGCAGACTGAATCTACCATACTGTCATTTTGTTGTTGAATTGGCAGATCAAATCGCTTTGAAAACAGAAACCGACTGCAAGTGGTCACTGTCTAACTTGCTTTATAATAGCCATCCAAATAATTGTTCCAGGTTAGCATTTATTTTTGAAGTTAAAAAAAAAATCTGATGCAAGTCTACATTTACAATTTTGCAAATAGACAATTTATACATCAATAATAATATTAATAATACATTACATTTATTATTAGTAAACAACACAAAGTTTAATTACCTGTAAAAATGAGAAAAAAAAAGCCCATTATGATGTAACTTGTTGTCAGGTTAATAGATCGGTCTAATCTTACCTCTTCATTGCTTTTGAGGTTGGATTGACAACATGTTCAATCACTCTAA
Organism: Etia nguti; assembly: GCA_015106755.1. NCBI lineage: Eukaryota > Metazoa > Chordata > Actinopteri > Cichliformes > Cichlidae > Etia > Etia nguti. The sequence continues at coordinate 85,690 of VUQG01008490.1, read as the reverse complement.
TGAAAGATTGTCCTTGCAGGTGTTTGTGTGGCTTTTCTCTTGACAGGCTCAGGCTTCCTCTGGGGAAATCATCCTCCTTTCAAGTTCTTGTTGGATGTGTGTATTTGTGTGTGCATTTGCTCATGTGCAAAGGCAGGTCATGCCTTACTATGTACTGACAAACACACGTATACACATAGACGGTCTCCCAAGATTCCCAAGATCCTAGGGGAGTTTTTTTTCTTTTCTTTCTTTCTCTTTTTTTTTAAGTGACCTTGGAGGTGACATATGCCCCGAATGGTGAAAAACACAGACAAGACATGTTAATATGTGTTGAAAGGGTCAGCTAAGGTTACGCAGCATTGCCCACCATACTTGACGTCTCCCCACTACCCAACCAATCACAGCCAAGGACTCAGTGATGCAGTGTCCCTCTTACTGGAGGGATTCCTAGGAACCGCCGTGTGATGATGCTGGCTTAAACAGCCCAGAGTCTCTCCTGTCTTCTCACACCTCCTCCCACCCTCCGCTCTCTGCCCCCAGGCTTTTTCTCCAAGCCCTGAATTAAGTGCATCTGCCTGTTGTGTTTGAACAGAAGACATTCTAGCGCCATCCACACTGCTCCCACAAGACTGGCTATATAGACGGCAGACGGAGTCAACATCCAGCCCTCTTTCTCTCCTCTCAGCTAGGCTCCACCTCTCACTTTCCCTCTCTCCCTCTTCCTCTCTTCCAGCATCACACTCACACAAACACACACACACAGCACACACACTTTTTCTTCAAGACCTCCTACTCCTACTACAGATGAGCGCCTCCTCGACAGGGCGAGCAGATTTGGAGCTGAAGGTGTGTTGTTGTTGCCAGGTAAGAGAGCACGTTTCTGCTTTGGGCTACCTCAGAAGTTGCAAAGAATCGGGGTGTCTCTTGTTTGTTTTGTAGTGTCTTCTCATAGTGGGGTGGATGTGTGTGATGTATCTGTTTCTAGGTGACATAATCAGGAAGGGTGGGTGTTTTGAGGGTGTCACAGGGGAAGTACACTTCACTCCCAAGCCTTCTTATTACCACCGTTTTTGGCGCGTCTTTCGTTGCCATGTGCACTGAAAGGCTTTTTGTGCTTGCTCGGAAACTGCTGTAGGTGCAGGGTGGAGTGCAGCTAGTGATAGCAACATATAGAACACGTCTTTTGTTGCGAGGGGAGACCACAGCGTGGATGTGTGGGCAGATGGAGAGGAGAGGAAAGGAGGGGAGGGGAATGGAGACGGAAGACGAGCAGCTGCTTTCATCCCATGGAAGCTAATCCCTCCGTTTGTTCACCTCGCTCCATCAGATAAAATAAGCAGGCTGCAGCCCTGGTGCCCTGTCATTAATTTTTTTTTATTTTACTTCACTATTCTCCATCTTTCAGTTATGATAGATTTATCTTGAGTAGAAATAAAGACAGGCAGGGTATTGATTCAGAAATGAGCTGTAATGCCATTTGAATATGGAGCAAGACAAGGGCTTCAGCTTGACTTTTCTAATACTTCGATTTGCTCCTGACTACATTTCCTGCTGATAATTTATTGTACAAACTCGTGATAATAAATAGCTGTTTAAAGTTGCAGTCTTTTTATCTTAAGAGTCTATTTAGTGAGCAGGTACAATTTAAAAATGTCATTCCAGTTCCTCGTGTTAGCCCATATTGTCCCTATCCGGTATCATTATTAGTGGGAACCCCCGTTGCTGTAAAGAAGGCTTATCACCTCCCACGGGTTTACTGATAGAGTGCCGATTGGCTACCGCACGGTGCACATGTAATGGACGGCTGCCGTCGCTCAGCAAACATGTCAACCATATCCATGGTGATTGTAGCGCGCCTTCGCTGACAAGTCATTAAAAAAGAAGTGGCCTGTCACCTCTTGCCTGCTCCCAGATTACCTAATATCTCAGGAGGCATAATCAGCCAGAGGCATGGGAGGGGAAGAAAAAGGAAAGAAAAGAGGGGTTGCTCAGGTGTTGCTGTTTAGCTGTACTGGTTTGGTCATATACACTAGGTAGCTCCCGCGTGTCAAACTGTTTCCAGGTGACGGAAAAAGCGCGAGTGAAACAGCACTCTTTGCTTTCCTCACCTAAATCTAAATGACCCCTGATCTAATTCCCCAAGGCAGAGCCTATGTTTACATACTCTCAGGGAGCTTCTGCAGATGCTCCATTTCATAATTACTAACTGAATCAGACAGGCTGAAGCCGTGCACTAATGGATGCTGTGTGGACTGATAGCTCAGGGTAGCTTTTTTGCAAAACCTTGGCCTTTAAGAATCTGGAGCCAAAACTTTTTTGAAGTGCTGCCATATGAATTTAACTCACAACCAGGGTCTAGTCATGAATTCTTCTCCTTTTGGCTTTAAATACTTTGTCCATCTTCCAATCATGGTTACTGCAAGAAAGAGAGGGCAGGGACGGATATTGACTCCGAATCTAATCAAGTGGCCAGTTATCTGTTGCCAGAGGCGTTGTCATGTTTTATCAGGCTTGTTAAGGGGCTATTAATGAGAAGTACAGACCCAAAGTCCCAAGCCTGATGTCCAAGCAGCTCTAACCTTTTGTCTTGGCCGGGTTATCTTGAGTGAACTTTTCAAAAAGCCAGAAACTGTCAGGATGGAAGGGCATCTGCCAGGGTTACTTTGCGCGTGGAAAGTAGCACTAACTTATAAGGTTATTAGAAGTTGTATGGAAAGGAAGTAGAGTCACGACGACAGTACAGTGAAGCCATTTGTTTGTTTATGTTTGGAATGACACAAAATGGAAAATATAAATAGAATATCACTTAGAATTTGACCCTGTGTGGCCATTTGGTTTGGGTGCCTATGAACTGGGATGTGCACAGAACAGTAACAGTGTCACCACAGAGACTGAGTCATGCTGGTGGATGCCTCATAAGTAGTTTTCCCACTCTCCAAGGACATCCCTATAATCATCCTTTGATCAAATTCATCACCATCACTGATACCAGATATCTTAGAATAAAAAGGCTGGTAATATATTGCACTTTTTTTCCTGCAATAATCACATTCTTTGGGGCTGATTATTGATTGACTACTCATTGCAATCTAGCCCCATCTCCTTTACAGTGCCCCTGCTGCAAAACTGATAAAACAATTGTATATTGGTTCTTATTTAAGATGATGGATAATGCAGTTCAACAGTTCTTAGGATATTCAGCCTCAGAGAAATCAGTCTACAAATTTTAACAAAGTTCAGCTGCATTATTTCTAAATTCTACTTCTGCCGTCAAGTATAAAACCCAACAAACACACAGTTTTCTACAGAATTTGTTCTCTTCTTGAAACTAAAATGCAAAGCACCACCTGTTACTATCGCAGTGTGGCATCACTGTTCAAAATCATTTTTTTTCTCTGTTGCTTTGCAAATTAACCGTGTTTTCAGTTCATGCATATTAATGTTAACTTACTACTCCAAATTTATGTAAGCCTGTTTCTTCAACAGATTGTCAGGCAGGTTGGTTGTCATTTGATTTTTGTGCTGTAGACAAGAGACAGGATTTTATAGTATAGAGCAGCGGTGAGCAATTAAATTGAGAAACTGAGACTGTTGTGGATGGCCGCATCAATAAGATTATAAACATTGAGCAGAACTGAATTCAGCACACCTGGTAAGAGACTTCTTTTGTGCCATCGTGCATACGTTACTCGAGTGTTTTCCACTATATTGGACATGATGCAACTACTAATTATGAGGGAAAAACATGTATTTCCTGAATGGTTGGGGAATGTTTTCCGGAGGTTCCTGAATTTGGTTGCAGACAGGATGCTAGACCAAAACCTTCCTTCTCCCTTGTTTTGGTTGCTAGCAGATTGCCGCAGTCGTCTGTAGTTTGAATGGAAGGTGCCGACTTATCTCATAAGACTTGCTAACTATTAGCTGATTGGCAATAAAGAAAAAGTGCAACACAAGCCAGAAACAAAGAATGTTTGCTTTCAAAGTCAAAGATGTGCCACAGCACTGCAACCAACATATTTTTAAGTGCAACTTTTACTTTGAAGGCAACAGGTCTTTGTGTCCATTTTGTTTTCTACTTTTCAGTTTCACTAGCAATCAGAATTTGCAGACGAATCGGTATGTTCTGCTAGTGACCAAAAGCTATCATGAGGACGTTTTGGCCAACCAGTCAGTGAAAACACATTTTTCTCTAGCGGCCTGTGGTTGCCAGGGGGTCACAGACCAGCCTCTAGACCTGTGTGACTGGGCAGTTGATCAACTTTACAGCGACTGCATTCAATCTGTTGTAACCACTATCCTGTGTGACTGGGGAGTGGTTGCTCATTCATTTGATCCTAGTTTGTCAGATATCCCAAATGGTGTAGAAGTTAAAATCACCTGGTTAGCGGTCAAGTGCCCGCAAAACCACAAAATATGTGAGCAGTGCAACATCACCCCCACAAGATGGACTGAGGCAGACTGAGACTGCTTTCGTCTCTTCAGCGTCAAAGTGACTTTACAAGACAGTGTTTAGATTGGTGCGTAGCATTGTGACCTTGCAACACTATACATAGGTGTTTGCTGCTATTTCATCACATTCTGCTGATAATTTTAGGTACCTGCTGGTGTAAAAGTCTGTTAAAAATTATTATCTATTGCGCATTTAGCAGTTCATGACAAAGCAATGCTTTTCAACAGTTTTCTTTTTTGCTGCATTTTTCAGCACCAATATTTCCCCGCAGGCGTTCAAGCCAAAACAAGTCTGATTTAAATCAAAGCGGTAAAGCAGTATTTTAGTTTGAGTCAACCTGATGGAGACAAATCATAACGTCACATCTAAGTGTTAAATGCTTGAGTTATCCTGTAAGTTCATCAACATTAGCACCCTGAGTTTGTCACTTTACAAGTTTTTTGAATACAACCCTGAATTGTGTTGTGTGTACAGTAATGAGGGACTAAAAGGTCGTTGTCATAGTTTCTCTTGCTTGCCTAACTGGTATCAGCATCGCTGTAAAGACCTGACACTAATAGGCTAATTAGCTTGGTCTTAAGTCCTCATTTGAAGCTCTGTGTTTGACAGAGTGTAGAGGACTCAGGACTGCTTGATCTCTGTGGACCCACCGAGATAAGACTCAGATTACAGGATCAATCCACACACGGTCTCACAAACACACACATACTCATACACATTTTATTGACAGAGCTAAACAGACTCATATGTATGCTTAAAAACACAATCAAGTTACAATCCGTAGCGTCAACACTGTGCTTAAAAAGCGCACAATACACAGACTAAACTACATGATGTTTCAAGCTGTACCATATGAGAATCTTTTGGTTCTTTTGAGTTGTGCCAATTTTGACTATCACGATTTCAAGCCCTGCATCATCATGACCATCAGCAACCAGCTCTAATTTATGTGTCTGCTGTCCACGTGAACTCTCACAGCTAGGTGCTTCCTAATTACTGCAACTTTGTTTTGGGGTACAGTGACACACAATTTTTCTAACCATGTCACATGGTGTAAAGCTGCTAAATTACCTACCATGAATGGAGTCCTTTCCTCCCAAAAGAAAGCTAGTAAAGCTATTCTCACTTGTGCGTAATCCAGAGCAATGCCTCCAATCTTCCAGCTGTATTTGGCATTTAAATTTATAATAATCAGCTGCAACACAGTCAAGACAATTGGAACTGAATTGCAGTAAATCAGAAAGGATGAACACCACAGTCTGAATAGTGTCTAATGAAGCCAGTTTAAAAAAAAAAGGTCTGTTTTGGATATGGCTGCCTGGGTTTGCAGAGGGTGCTTAATTAAATACACTAAGTGAATGACTTCGGAGAAGCTGAAGTGCACTAATGTCTTCATTCAGTTTTGTTTTGCCAAGGAAAACCTTGGGTAAATACAATAAATTAAACTAATTTAAAGAAATTACAGGATCTCTGTCAGATTTGTTAGTGCCAGAGTGTGACGAGGCTCACGGTACCAGGGCCTTTGACTCTGGTGCGATGTGGTCTGTTTCACTTTTCTGTTTTTATAAAAGAAATGCACTATAACATAGACTGTCACATATATTCACATTTGCATTTGCTATAAAACAAAGGTTATAAACTGAGATACACTATAAGAAGCCTATTAAATTTAGATTAAAGAAGCAGTTCCATACTTAGTCTCAGGAAGCTGTTACATTACACTTGAGGGTGATATAACAAATTCAAAGAGACTTAAAACTCCTTTTTGCAATATTTAACTGAGCTTATGTTTTAAAACTACAGCTACATAAGTTCATGAAAGACCAATTTTCAGCTGTCAGTCAGTATATGGTTTGGCTTGCACGTCCATCCACTTCAGAATCATCAGGATAAATGTCATTCTCCAAAAAATAAAGTTCTAAGCCACAATTAAAAAAAGCTGGAGCAAAGTTTCACAAACTAGCAAGGTGAACATTTGGAGAAACAAAAGAAGATCTGACAAAAGTTACAAAGAAGACAAGACTATTTGTACACATAAGAACAAGGGCAGGGAATTGGGCAAAGGAGGGATACACTGAGGCGACTAAAAGGATTTTAATATTATAGCTATTAATTAGAATTAAAGAACAACCAGGAGGCTCGGGAAAATTAGCAAATCAAAACATATGGACCACTTTGGGCTGCTCTCTGATTCACAAGTGGTCACCACATTTGGCAGATGTAACACATTTACACCAGATCCAACCTTTCCAGAGATTTGTGTGTCCTTTTCATATTTTAAGGGAAAGTGTTAACCACAACACGATGGCGTTACCTTCTGAAAATAAGCAAACACCCAAAAATGCAAAGCGAGCTTAGACAGAAAATCAAACTTAGAAATCCACTAGAACCTAAAATTGTACAATGGAGCGTAAAAAGTCACTTCTGTTGCTAAAGATGCTATTAGCCAAATCATTAGCTTGAGCTTGTTTGTTACTGACTTTTACCTCAATCATTAGTAAAATTCATGACTTTATGCCAGTAACTCATCCGATGGGGCATGGTGACGTCACTGCCCATAATGCCGGGACTGCTCACGTACATCCATCACAGCCAGTCGTGCCCTTGAATTAACAACCGTCTGCACAAAGTGTATTTATGAAGGCTGTATTTCATGGCTTTGTCATGACTGTCTGTTAGAAAGCTATTCATTGACAAACGTTATCTTTGGTGCACATGTGTGGCGATGGTGATGGAAGGGAGGGGCAAGAAGTAGAGAATGATTTAGTGGTAGGACTTACCTCCAGTCTGAGCGCTGTAATTTTAAAATCCCCTTTAGGAGGAAATTGCTTTTGCCCTCCTACAACTTTTTAATATCCTGATTCATACTTAGCGCTGGTGAAACGCATCATCTTCCCATAGCATTTCTCTTGCCACTGCCCGAAGGTGCTGTGTGGGGAAGTTATTAGAGATTAATACCTTGTGGGTGTGTGGGACTACTGAGGGACATGAGCCTTGCCCTGTGTGCTCCATGTCAGTCCTCCTGAGCCCCTGTACATGGTAGACGAAACATCCCCTGTGCCCAGTGAAAGCATATTTGAATTATTACTGAAGGGCACGCGGCATAAAAAGAGGCCCTGGAGCACATGTTGAATGTTTCATAAATGTAATAAGGCATTCTTTTAAAAACCAATCTGTCCTGTGCTCACCTGAAATGCACATTCACACCAAACCCTAAAGAAGGAAGTGGTACCCCACCTCAAGGTGTATGTCAGTAATAACCAAACCAGCTGCTATTCATTGTGTAACTTTTTGGCTCTCATTGTTCCATTTTTTTGGCATAAAATGATCAGATTAGAGGTGTTCCAGTTTGCTCTTGGGATGATTTAGCCACTCTGTATCAAGCGTGTACCCGTCAACGGGGAGATGAGCCTAGAATTCAAATTACCAGTTTCCATTCTTCAGTCCATCGTCCATTCATGAGTTTACAGCAGTAAAACAGCTGCTTTTTTGGCAGGGAGGGAAATTAAGTATCGTGAACTGAGTATTACAAAGGCAAATGCATCAATTTGAGCAAAATGACACATTTACAAATCAGGCATCAACACAAACTGAGTCTTGTCTAAGGCAGAAAAGGTTAATTGTGTTTTTACAGCTTGTACAAGCTCGCAATTCTCCAGCCTCTGTCGGTGTCCTCGGAATATGTCAGATAGACGAGGGGAAGCAGATCAAATTATATCCCAGTAAGTTGCCTCCTGCCTCTGCTACAGTTAACTCGCTGCTTTTGGGCGCCCTTGGAGGATGCATTAGTCATAAAGCAATACGACACCCAACAGTGTGTGTAAAACACAGTGGCGTGATGGGATAAAGCAAGCAAGCAATTAAAATCAGTGTCACCCCGCACCGCCTTGCCTGTGACACAAATGACCTTGGTGGATTTAAAATGTGTCACAATAATTTCAACATCTGTTGGGAAGCATGAGTAGTTGTCACTCATATTCAACTTATTACCTCTTCCATCGCTCTGTGAGCTGAGTGTATATTTGCACTCCAGAGCAGCCTGCTGGAGTGAGTCACATTGCTGTATTGTTTTGCTACCAATCAAGGTCATTGCATGCTCATTAAATTCACTGTGGATGGATTAAACCGAATAAATGCACAGGCACATAATCAGCATTACAGCCTTAATTTTGTCAAGTGACCCAGCTGTGAAGATGATTTCATTCTTCTCTCTAACACAGCAATGCAGTGGATGTCATTAGCTGTTGAACCGGTGACTCCCTGGTTCTCCGTTAGAGAGGGACCCCCCTCCTGCAGTGTGGATGTGCATGTGTGTGTGGATCAGACCTGCTGTGGAAAAGAAATTGCGAGGGAACACCAAGTGATAAGGAAAAGGCAGTCCTCCCTTTTACCCCACCTTTTCTCATCCCTGGCCCCGATGAGTCTCCATTACTGTTAGTCGAATGGTATGTGTGCCCTCCGCTGCTGACTGCTGAGATTTGCCTCTGATGCAAACATCCTTGTTTGTCACCATGGCAACCAAGTCTCCTGCCTGCTGTAGATTGTCATGCCAGCCGCCTCCCCCGTGCTCTTCCTCTTCGATTAGCACCGTACTGTAGCTGACATGTGCGAGAGCCGTACATTGTTCTGCGATCTGTCTTATCTTCATAAGCTGCTCTCGTCTGCACCGCTGTCCCTGCTCCAGGGTGAAGTGGCCCCCTTTTAAGCAACTCTTCAAAAATCATATCGCATACAATTTAACCCTCAACTACAGGAATGTTTTTGCTTGACTTTGCCACAAACAGGCACAGCTAGAGTCAGCTGGCAGAATAATAACACCACCAGCAAAAGACTAGTCCAAAAGATTGAGAGATAGAACAGTAAATGGTTTCAATTTCAACCCCCCCTTGTTTACCCTACCAGCTACCAATCCCCTCATCCTTGAAAAATGGAGCAGTCTAGCATGTTTGGAGATCCCATGAAGGATGAGGCACTGTAGAGGCCTATAGGTCCGTTCTGTGCAGAGTTCACTGTCGGAGCCAAGTGTCTCAGGGCGAGACGAAGGCCTTTCTTCCAAACATGTCCACCCAGTCAGACGAAAAAACACTCATTAACACAGCACCATGGGGCCAGTCCGGCCCACTTGGGGATAATAACTAGGCATCTAGTTAAATCTGATATAATGTTGTTGTACTGGGTAGTCTGGGGTCTGTGATAGTAGCTGAAATGATTGTATTCTCTCTTAAGCTGTTTGACTCCCGTACTTTGCTGCTTAAATGGAGGCATTTAAAAATAGGGATGGCTGATTGGGTTAATATATAAGCTTTCAGTGATTGGCAGAGTCCATTGCTGGTTGTTTATTTTGCTAATTTAATGGGCTGCCTACTTGAGAATTCATGAATATTTAACCAGCAAAGCATTCAATGTGTGCACTTTTGTTGTAGCATATTATACATGTTGTTGTTCAGTGTGTTTTCATTCAGTTTGTAAGTTTGCTTACTTACAAATAAATGAGCAGTCTCAAATTTTTAGGGTTCATTTTTGTGGAGAGAGACAAAATATCAACCACATACATAAAAGTTATAAATTGATTTGCATATCATTGAGAGAAATATGGCTGTTTTTATGCTCGCAGCGTCACTTGTATTCCGGGTGTCTGATGACAATTTTTAATTTTCAAGCCAGTCACCCTTGGTATTGAGCTCCATCTAAGATCTTGCCTAATGGGACGCAGATGATAATAAGAAAGGGGGCGAATCAACCCAAAACTACACAGCAGGTGGCAACGCACGTGATTGAACTCGCAGCACCCACAAGGTCCCCCTGCACATGTACATGCATGTCTTATGTTTGCCAGTGAACATCTAAAGGATTCAAAGAAGGCTTGGAAGAAAGTGCTGTGGTCAGATGAAACCAAAATCAACCTTTGACAATTTACCCTCCGTGTTTGGAGGAAGAGAAATGCCGAGTATGACCCAAAGAACACCATCCCCATAGTCAAGCATGGAGGTGGACACGTTGTGCTTTGGGGCTGTTTTTCTGCTAAGGGTACAGGACAACTTCTGTGCACTGAGGGGCCTAGGAGTGGCTACAGAAGAAGCACATTAAAGTCATGGAGTTGCCCAGCCTAGTGTCTAGACCTCAGACATATAGAAAATCTGTGGAGGGAGCTGAAGCGTCACGTTGCCAAGCAGCAACTAAGAAACTTGGAAGGATTTAGAGAGTTTCCATAGAGGAATGGGCCAAAATGGGCCTCCGGAGAATTGTGCAAACCTGGTGACCAACTACAAGAAACATTTAACTGTCTTGCTTTTCTTGGGGATCAAATACCTACCTTTATGCTTTTGCTTGCAGCTTGTTAGATTAGGACGTTAAAGACTAATTGGTAAGGTTTACTTTTCCGTATTGTTCATAACCCAATGTATTACAACACAGATGCCAAAGGATGCACATCTCTGAGATACTGCTGCCTTTGACAGAATGCCACTATTTTGTGCCTCAGAAGTTGTTGTCCCACTGCTTTCCATTTCTCCTGGTGTCTGTCTGATTGATTGGTACTAAAAAGCAATGACAGTTCACAAACTTTTAAATTGATAGGAACCAGCCTAAAAACTGCTTTTGTCGTTGTTTACCCTAATTCCTTAATCGCATATGTTAACCTCAACTGTTTGTTCATGTAGAGGTTTAGGGCATAGGTGTCCTAACAGCTACAGGTCTGCTGCTGTTAGAAACTAAATAAAAGTGAGGTCTTCAGTGATTGCATTCAATGAAAAGAGCATCTGGGGAGCGGAGAGCATGGTGACAAGCCATTGTGAGATGCTGCTTTCAAAGAAACCTACTCCATTATTCAGATCAGTGTTAAATGGGATCTTCACAGTGAGTCCTCAGGGTAACTTCACCATATACTGTTAGGATGATTATCCTTATTTACAGTTCCGTAGAGTACCTTGAGCAAAGACTATCATGATAATTAGTAACATTTTTTACCCTCTGTTTGATACGATGGACTTGAGGCCCAAGGAGCTATTTTGCTGCTGGTGATATTTCAGAGATTACATTTGCTGTTCCTTATCTCCTAAATTAACTCATTACCTTGACATCCTGCTTTCCCTCCCTAGGAACAGATTGGCCTTGAATTTATAATGAAACATGGCTGTCCCATCACGTCCCGTATGCATAGTGAGAGATTCAGCGCAAACCTTTACCTTTCCGTTATATTCTTGCCACTGATTTTGACCCTGGAGCCAGATTAATAATCTTGAGGAGGGTGGCAAAAAAGGGAGAGGGAAAACAGAAGGCTTCCTCTTTGTCTATCTGCGCCTCCACTCAAAATTATATCAAGCTGGCAGAAGGATTTTTTTTTGTTTTTTAGCATTGCATTAAACCTTCAAAGCTGTCCTAAAAAACAGGCATACAACTGAAGCACAACTTGGAGTGTGTCAAGTTAAAATAGTGAATGTACTCTGTCTCTTGGACACCGTTGCTGCAAAAAGGTCCGGGATATAATGCTTTCAAACTCCACTGTGACCTTTCATCTGCTGTAGTATCTTAAAATGGCCAGGGAGACGCAACGGTGCAAAACAGGGGACCATGGTTACTCTCGAAATTGGGTTCAATCAGATCAACTAGGCAAACATTGCCGTGCTGTCAATCACATCCTTTCCTTGAAGCTTACGCTAATTGCATATGCAAATTGCCTGAGATTATGAGTTTGCACCCGCTGTAGGGTTTGGTGATTGCGAGTTGCGATAATGATGGATTTCCTCACATTCATTTCTTAAACGTTGTTAATGAAGAGGCAGCCACTTCCAAATGTGGATTATGCATGCATTGTGCATTGCAAAACAAACTCTGCAAGACTGCCACCATTAACAACAAGTATTCCAATTAGAAGCCCAATCAGTGGAGGTATTTTTCTCAAGGCGGATGTGGGATAGATCATGGGCATGTGCCCCAGCTTAATATTTTTCAGCCTAAATGTTGCTTAATTACAAAAAATAGATCAATGAAAATAAAAAAAATACATGTATTAAGGTTTTAAATCATATTATTGAAAACATGCTAATTAATAGTTTGCTTTAAACAGCAAAAATGTAATTTGTTTCACCTTCATTGTGTTGAATTAGAGACAGTTAAGGATTTTTTTTTTCAGTGATGGTTCATGTGCAACAACAGCTGACATGTGGCTCAGACTTGAGAGAATTGTGAGATGGCTTTAAGACTGACATGGTGTTGTCAGTTGATATGATGGTGAAAGAGGTGAGCATTCAAGTGATAAAGCTGAAAATAAGGCAAGAATATCCAGACTGAAAAACATAAAGTCAAATACGTGCAACAGGCCTAGGGGATATTTCCTATAATTATGTTTTGATTTTTTTCCTATATATTCAATATTGGACATCATCTTTAGAGAAGACTGAAAAAAAGGAAAACGTATGACCCAAAGCATACCAGCTCATCTGTCATGGGGTTCTTATGGGTTTGGCATGTCTACTGTTTTCGAGCGATTCGTGCACAACAGTGACTGTGTGTTAAACTCTATGCGCTTTTACAGTGTGGGCGACCTACAGTGTAATACTGTGTCTGAACACATCCTGTGTAGACACAGATGGGTGCTGGAGCAACTGAGGCTCTGCAAACACGCTGCCCTCTCTGTGTGGACACAGTGTTATGGACTGGACTGTATACTTTATGCCAGTAGGAATGCAAAAGATTAAAGAGATGCCTGCTGTAACCCAAGAAAATCAAAAACACCATTGGAGCAAAGGCATCAGTTGCAGGGTACTAGTAAGAATTTTGGCTGAAAAGAAAAAAATAGCGCAATGGTCTTTTAACAAGCTCAGCATGCTGACTTTCTTTGAGAAGATCTGATAACATACAGGCACTGAGTAGCAAAAAGACTGAACTGGAATAGCAAAAGCTTCAAAATTAATATGGAATTTTTAAAAAACAATTTAGCTCCATTTCTATCTGTAGAAACATCAAGTGTTTTTAGTGCTGTTTTCAGCCATGCTGGTCAGTACTGTGGACTATTTTTAAGACATACGTTACTACTTTTAGAATACTTGAACAAATTATTATTTTTTGAACCATTATGAGCTGTTTTCATAATGCAACCCGGTGCGCTTTGGCTTCTCTGAAAAGGTGCTAAACCTACTCGGTGGCAGCAGGAAGGGCAAATTCAATGTCAGACTCGGAGCATCACTGACATCCTTGCCGAGCTCAGCGCTGCAGCACCTCTGGACCTGTTCAAAGATTATGAGAAGCTTCAATCAATAACTCCGGAGCCCATCCTCCTCTTCTGCCTGACCAACCCTTCTAAGAGCCCCTGCGGGGCTTGAGCACCAGACAAGAACAGGCATATTTTCTTGCACAGGCAATGTGCCTGTTGTTTCCATGTGTGCTCGCTTTCAATCAATAGAAAACTTAGTTTCATGGAACCATAAACACTACTGCCTGAGTAAGCTGGAGCTGCTAAGGCCATTGTGATCAACCGACTGTTTGCTATTCAGATTTGGGAGTAACAAGTGCAATGAGGCATCACAGCCACTAGATACTGCTGTAACCTGAAATCTGGCCGTCCCTCTGGAGAATCAGACATGATGTTGAGTGACCACTGAGCGCCAAGTCAGTGTTGCATAACAGTCTCACAACAACGCTTTCATCTGTTCATCTGTAAATGCCCAAAAACTAGACAAACAAGCAAGTGAGAAAATTTCGAAACCTGCTCATGAACCCTGACTCCCCTCACTGTCTTATTATTGAAAGTTTTAGCATTGATTAACTATCTCACAAGTAAAACCTGCACTGCAGTTGGTGCATTTATTTCTAAAGACCTCATAATATCTCTTAATTGGACTCAGTTCCACACTGGTGCACTTGGATTTCAATTTTGCTAACAGAAATTGTTTTCTAATTTAAAAAAAAGCAAAATCAAGATACTGCAGTTTGATTAGCACGCCACTCCTGGCTAGTCAAGCAGTTAAAAATTAATTAGAAATGGCACCGATCACATTTGAGGAAGCTTAAAATCCAAGAATTGCATCCTGTCAAGATGGCTGTTAAGTTACTGATTGGCTTAATTGCCTGCACACCATCCTGTCCTCTCAGCGGTGCACTGTGATCAAAGGTGTTTGCTGTACTCCCAGAAAAATATGTCCCTCTTTAGATATCCTCTTTTTTCTGTTCTCCTTACTGGAAATCAGCAGCTTCTGATGGACCCTGTCTCCTAAGTGTGCCAGTAAATAATGCTGTCCCACTGTGTTGTCTCATTGTCTCTCTTTGTGTACGGTAAACAGTCTGTGACTCACGACTCCATCTCAAGCTTTAGGGTCACTACACACTGACTGCCTCACTGTTTACCCTCTGTTCACCTCCTATCTTCCTATCGTCTCCGTGTTACCTCTTACTCTGCCCATCAGTCTCTCTCTGTGTGTAATCCTTTCTCTAGAGGCATACACAAAGAGGTTTGTTGGATCATCTTCCCCCAAAGGGCGCGTTTATTCATTTAACATCTTCTTAAAATTCTTTCACAGAGGCTGAACTGTTCTCTGCACTGACCTGCTTCATCAACAATCATTTCACGTTCATTTAATAGTTTGCGAGCTTGATGCTATGCCTAACGAGCATCACTGAAGACTTTCTTTAATGACGGAAACAAAAGAATTTGGATCAACTCTGGTTCTGCCTGATTACGCATGAGATTTGAATCCCGATAATGCTTTTCCAACGCTTGTTTCAAATCCTTCACACTTCTCTTGTGATGGTATTTAAAAAAAAAAACAAGAAAAAACTTTGTTGCTGTTCAGAGGCTTAAAGGAGCAGCGGCTCTCGTAATCTGATACAGCCAGTAAACTAGTCTTTTAAATGTTCAGTCGATACGTAGCTAAACACGTTTGGTCTTTGGTGCTGTGCCAGTATGTGGATCAAAATGGCTGCTTGACTGTTGATAAAAATATCTGGATGCTTAGGGCATCTGTGTGTAGTTGTTTGTTGTTCCGTTTTAGCCTTTTAGGAAACACGCCGGTTTCTCACCTCCTACGAGTCTGACCTCCGCAAGTCCAGAAATTGTATCTGTCACTAAGAGGAAGTGCGTGTGCTACAAGTATGTGGTTTGCTGCTCGTTAATGACATGGAGGGATGATGCTAATGGCGATATAGAGCCATGCTTCAAAATTACATGATTCAGCTCCCACCCCCCCAGCATTCATTTATCATCTGTGAGTGAATCAGGAAGGTGATGATAAAATGCTTCCATATAATTCAACACATGCATACAGATTGGGCACAAATGAAAGAAAAAAACTGAAATATAATGTATACAGACACATGCTTCTGAACCTGAGGGGTCACTTGGGGCATGACAACGTCTGTAACCATGACATAACAAAAAGAACAGTTACATGGTCATTAATATATTTCCACATATATAACATATATAGACAAAATGTTACACTTGCTTTTTCAGTTATCACAGTTAGCAAAAAATGTATGACTTCATATCCTTTTTTTCGTTGCTTTATTGCTTTTTCCTAATAAAATTTATATGTAAAAAAACAAACTTTCCATTTTCCACTTTTACGCGCACGCTATTTCTCCTCGAATATTCATAAGACTGTAGTGAAACCTGATTAATTTGCTCTGGATATGTTTGCTTGCAAGCCCTCTTGACTTCTTATTGGATTTTAACTCTCACTAGTTTGTCCAATACACCAAACCAATCACAACAAAACTATATCTCTTTACTTCACACATTACAACAACTTGTGAACTGTGTTGACTCATGAGTTTAATCATATTCAGTGAGTATTCAGATAGTTTTATTTTGCTGTACATTGATTGCCAAAAACCCTGAAACACACTAGATGAAAGTAAAATCTCATTTTTAGAAGTTTTAGAAATCTCTAAAGAAATCACTTGCTACAGTC